>PVKU01000025.1:0-278637 GCA_004027475.1 Anoura caudifer
TTTTTTCTGCTTAACTGATCATGCTATGCACCTACGAATGTTGAGCTATGCCAAAAAAGAAAATATAAAAATCCACTTGTACTTGTAATAAAGGAATCAGTGCTTCACCATCCTCTGAGGTGTGTCGTTGCCTGATCTCCACGCACCGATGCCTTACCCACCTTCGGGACCCCCCTGGATCCTGCTGCAGCTGGACCGCGGCAGGTGGGGGTCAGGACCAAGTGCCCGGGGCTGGCCCAGCAAGGCTGGTAAATCGCGCAGGGCAGAGGCAGAGGAGAGAGGGGATCTTATCCTGATGTTGCCTAAACAGGGGTGAGGCAGAGGCTGATCCGGGGAAGGAGCATTTGTTCTCATCTGGGTGTGACTTCACCCATGCAGGAAGTGACCCGATGAAGGTCACCCACGAGTGGGAGGCCAGGCTGGGCAGATAGAGCTGAGGCTGTGGGCTGTGGGCTGTGGGCTGGGTGGTTATCAGGAAGACTTAATCTTCTCCGCACTTGAGCAACAATGAAAATTCCAAGTTAAACGGGCTGCCTGACCCAGGGAGAGAAAATGAGTGCTGGGAGGGGCTGGCCCTACTCGCTGCCCAGCCTGGCTCATATGCCCTGCCATCTCCGAGCAAGGGGATCAAAGGGGGTTTAGCATTTAAAATGGTTTTCTATATTTTCCAAATTGTCTGTGATAGCCAACTATTTGTTTTATAGTCAGAAAAGGATGTCATGATAAATCAAGTTAATCAGACACAGAACAAAACCAAAAGGATCTATACCTCACGTGCCCGCCCTGTAAGGAGCTGGTGGAGGGTTAGAAGGAGAGGAAAGAAACACGGCTGAAGGATGTGGGGGGCAGAGGGGCACCTGGAGAGCCACAAGGCCAGGCCCCTATCGGGGACAGACCCCTAGGGCCCTGGGGCGGCAGAGCTCACTGTTGAAATCGTGGCTTGGGCAACCTCCCCCCAGGCCTCTTCCTCCAGGCCCACCTACTTCCTTCAAATGGCCCCAGGGATCCCGTGGTGAGTCAGGCACAGTATTTGACCCCAGGAGTTTCCAAAGGCCGCAATTTCACAGATTCAAATAGGTTGCATCCGACTTCCTGACCTATTCCTGGGCGTGGACATAGGCCCTGGCCAGTCCCCATTGCAGAGTACAGAGATGCACAGGTTGGGCACCCACCCTGGCGCCCCAAGTGCCAATAGAGTGGCGATTCCCTGAAATCCACCCAGTTAGGCAGATGCTCAGATGACAACCTGTCCAGTATAGACCCAAACTGATCGTTTTAAACCCCATATGTCCCTAAATTGAAGTCAAAGCCTGCAGGTCCAGGGGGTTGGAGGCGACCTGCAGCTTAACGCACCGGGTCTCCAAGGCCAGGGTGCCTCCTTCGAGCAGTGGGACTGAGAGGCACATTCTTCTAGGTGCCTGGGCTTCCACGAGGTGCAGGTGACCTGCCCCCACCCTGCTGTAGGCAGCTGCTCACCTGCTGCCCCCTTCTTTCCGGGACACTGCTGGGGGGAGTCCTGGGTACCCCTCTCAGAACCAGGCCTAGCACAGGATAGTGGAGCTTGGCCACCTGCCTCAGTCTCCCAACCCACAGCAGTGGACAGAGTCCACTGAGTGCTGAGACTTGGGCAGGTCTCAGTGGCCCGCCCTGGAACAAGGTGCCTACGTCCCATGGCTGATTCCCAGAGGAAGCAAGGGAAGTTCCCCAAGAAGGTGGGAGGTAGGAGCAGGAGGGGAGGAAGCTGCCCCCTTTCCCCATTGCACCACTGCTGGAGCAGGCAGGAAGGGCTGAGGCAGACTCAGAACTTTGCCCCTGATCAGACACCCCAAGGCCTGTTCACTGAGCCCCTGCCTTCCACAGGTCGATGCTGGCTGAGGAGGGCTCATCTGGAGCCAAGTTAACCTGGCCGGGCTGCACCCAAGAGGCTGGTGCCAACCCCCATAAGCAGCCCAGAATGGAAGGCCTGACACTGAGCACATGGGCACCTGTGGTTACGGCACTGGATCAGGGCCAGGCAAGCCTGGGATGCAGCCGACCTGGGAGCTGCAGGTCCCAGGACCGTCGCTGATCCTGTTGGGAGAAGCAGCTCCGCTGGCCCAGGGTTGTCGTGCACCTTAACATACATCCTGGGAGTTTGGAAACCCGACAGCAGAAACTGCGCTTCACTAGGAAGTCCTGGCGGAGGGCCCTGGACCAGGTGGACAGCGGCGTGTGGCAGGGGGAGTTTGCGTGTCCGGGAAGCCATCCTCCCACAACATTACAAGACCCCAGACCCCTGTGTGTGAATCCTCCCTCAGCTCCTGTGTGGTTTGTGTGCTGTGGGGGCTTGAGGGGCCTGGGGTCGGCAAGAAGCAGCTGGTCACTGAGATCCTCTGGTACCCCCGAGTCTGTTCCCTTTGTGTCCCCAGCTTGATAGAACAGCAGAGAGTGCATCCTTCTTGGTCCACGAGCGCCCTCAGGTGACAAAAGATTGAGTCAGAGAAAAAAACAATGACCTTTGCAGCCCCAGCCAGGCATTGGGAACAGCAGACCACCAAGGTCCTGAGGACCCTGTGGAGGCAGACAGCCCAGGGGACAGACAGACAGCGTGGCTGAGTGCTGGGAAGGGCGGAGCAGCTGAGGGCAGGGTGGGGGTGGGGAGGAGAGTGTGCTTTGGGTAGGTCAAAGCCAGAATTTCCTTTCCAGGGATATCATGGCCTGGGGGCCCTCTGGATAGATAGGGGTACTGTAAGCAGAGGGCGTGTCCATTCTGCCCCAGAGTGGACTGAATAGGCAGGAAGAGTCAAAGAAGGCCAGGGCAGGAGCTCAGTGGGGTGGGATTTGGGGGAGTGGAAGGGGCTGTTGGAGTGGATATGACAGGGAGCTAGCGAAGATAACACCTCCCTCTGTTTTGGTGCTTAGATAATGGTGCCATTTTTCCTGAAGGAGAACCTGTTGCTGGGGCAGATGGGAATGCAAATCCCCCTCTGAGATTCCCAGGAAACTTTCAGATGCAGAAGGAGAAAGACCTGGGGTGCAGACAGAAGAGTTAGAATACTAGGGTGTGGTGTGGAGAGCCCAGGTAGGTGGTCACAAGGGGGATGAGAGGGCAGACGGAGAGAGAAGGAATCTCAGGACTTTTATAAAGTTGTGACAAGTCCATTTTGAAGCAGTTCACATTCGTTTCCTTTTACTGAGACAGCGCGGATTGCACAGGGTGGCAAAAAGGACACCTGAAGCCAAGGCTGCCCCGCAGGCCCCTGGAGCTGCTCAGGTGCTGACATCACTGGCTGGGTCCAGCAGGGGACCCACCAGGAGCCAAGTGGGGTCTCCCTGCCTCGAATCACTCAGGAAACCAGGATGGTTGGATGCAGAGGATTCAGTGTCTTAGAGATCAGGTCAGTGACGCTGGGCTTCTGGGATGTTCCCTAGCGTTCCTGTGTGGGCTGCCAGGAGGACAGTCCTCGATGCTGGCGGGGTTTTGTCTCTGTGCCTGTGTGCCGTGCCCATAGCTCACCCCGCATGGCTTTCATCAGCAGAAATTGCCTCTGCGGTCTGTTCTATCACAGTGCAGCTGGGGACCTGCGCTGTGCTCTCAGAGAACAGATTGGAACCAGGCTTCTTACACTTCTGATGACATGCCCTTAAAGAGGTCATAGGTCCCATGGGATTTGTGGGGACCTGATTTGGGGTGAACGTGGCCTTCTCCACATTCCAGAAAGCCCACCTGCTGGCCCAACACCCTCACTTCCCAGAGGTTCCAAAGAAGGTCGAACTCTCCTTTCAACCGCTTGGTCTGGGAGGTGCTGAGCAGATGCCAACACTGGGGCACCCTGACGGGCTGGCTTCTGGAGTTCTTCTGGGGACATTCTCTCTGGCCTCAGCTTGGATCCATGCTGGTGTATGCAGGAGCCTTCATCATCTACCAATGTCCTGTCCATGTTGGACATTCCGGAACTGGGCAGGCAGTAACAGCCAAAATAGAATGTTGACTTGCCCGCAGCAGGGAGACCACACACCAGGGCAAACACCTTTCCACCCTTCCCGAGAAATGGTGCCCAGCCCTGTGTGGGGCTGTTCCGCTCCAAAGCCCACTTTTTGTAGCTGGGTTTCTGCTGGGCTCCTAGGTGGGGCTGGAGGAGGGTGCTGTGTGTCCTATTCTGGCCGAGCCTGGACCCCTGAGTGGCCCCAACAGAACAATAGGGCTCCTGGAAAGTCACATCCATTCAAGCTTGCTTTCCTGTTTTCCTGAATGAGGATGCACAGAAGCCTGAAAGAGCAAGACTCACTCAGGTTCTGGTCCTGGAGCTTTCCCATTTAAACAGATGACACCATTGGAGGAAGGGAGAAAGAGAAACACGGATGTGAGAAGGCAGCATCCATCAGTTGCCTCCCGCACAGGTACCTGGACCAGGTATGTTTTGTGTCCAGACCAGGGGTTGCATGTGCCCGCGCCTGGACAGGGAATACACCCAAAACTTAGGTATGTGCCCTGACGGGGAATCAAACCTGCAACCTTTTGGTTATAGGCTATGACTCTAACCAATTGAGCTACACCTGCCAGGGCTAAAAGGAATTTCTTTTGAGGAGTAAATGAAATGCTGTAATACAAGATGGATACAAAGTAAAGGTTAATCACAGTTAATAAAACAAATGGACTAGTTTAGGCAAGGGTTGTTGGGACTTCTCTTAGATTCAGCCACATTCAGTCACAGATCTTCCAGGTCACCACTTCTCATTATATGCAGGCCCCAGCCTTCTGATTTTATTTCTCCCCCAGAGATTGTATGAAAGGCACAAGGGTCGTGTGACAAACACAGTATGTTTTCAACAAGCTTGTTCCATTTAGCGCCACATTATCATACCCAAATCACAGGGAGGCTGCTTGAATTTCAGCAATTAGACCCTGTCTGGCTGGGAGGCGGGGCTTTTCGGGGGCGGGGCGGATACACGGCCACGCCCCTCCGAGCGACAGTATAGTTGCTGCGGGGAGGATCTCGGAACCCGGACTTCTGGGCTCCAGTTTCCTCCGGGCAGAAAAAGCACAGGATCAGCTTCCAGCAGGCTCCACCTCCTGCGCCCAGCTGCTTCCGGTCCGCTGTGGTTTTCAATCTGAGACATGGGGAAAGTGAGAGGGCTGCGAGCCCGTGTGCACCAGGCTGCCGTGAGACTCACGGGGAAGTCCGCGCCCGGCCTCTCGCCTCCCGTCCAGGAGGCGGCCCCACCGCAGGCCTCGGCCGGTGGAGTGGGGAAGAAGGTAAAGCAGGGGCCGCGGGCGGCCGTGACGGCTGGGGTGTGTGTGGAACAGGGATGGCTGTGATGGGGGCAGGGTCGGCGGGGGTGGGTTGGGGCGCCTCACTGTCTCACCTGGGGGATCGTGCGCTGGCTAAGGCCCTGTGGTGCCCCATCTGCGTGCTTTCTGGATCCGCGACGTTTGGTGGCCTGCAGGTTCATTTCACGTTGAGATAGCGGATGAGAGGTTGACTTTCCCCATGCCTTGAGCTGCAAAAAATGCATCTTGGGACATTTGGGACAAGCAAGCGACAGCAAAAGCCACAGGCAAGTCCAACAAAGTGAAGGAGTAATTTTAATGAAAAAAAGAAGGAAGTTGGAGAGGTTGTTTTGAACAAAAGGCCATTGAAGAAAAGGAAGGATTTAGGGTGGTGATGGTTTCTCATTGGCCGAGACCCTGGGGAGTCGGTTTCTTGCAGATGCCATGTACAGCTTTTCCTGTTGGGCTTTTGGTCCGTGATGCCTTGCCCTGGAGAAGTCCTCTGTTGGGGTGCCTGAGTGACCGTGTGTTCTGTGATCGGTGTCAGGTGTGTGCTGGGAGGAGCTCCCCTGCCGGCCTGGTCACCCCATCTCAGGCAGGTTTCCCTGCATCTTCGCATCTTAAGGCTATTCCGTAAATGTATTTACACTGATTTTTCTGTCATGCCCTCTTCATTTTCTCTCTTTTCTACAGACAGCATCATCTCCGTCGATCTGTCTTCAAATTTGCTGATTCTTTCTGCTGGTGGTTCAGCTCTAGTGTGGAACCTCTCGAGTGAAATTTGATCACTGTATGTTCTGATTCCAGACTTTATTTTATGTTTTAATAGTGTCTTGCTCTTCCTGATAGGCTCTATTTGGTGAGATGGCATCGTACGCCCCTGCAGTTCTGTAGACAGTGTCCCTTTTAGAGCTGTGGCCTCATCTGCAACAGCTGTTTTAAAGTCTTAGTAAGTCCAACGTGCAGGCCCCTTAATGCAGCTGCAGCTGCAGCTGCCTGGGTCACGCTTTCCTGTTTCTCTGAGTGCGTCATACTTGGTTGCTGTGGAAAAGTGGACATGTGGGGAGTGCACTGTGGCACCCCCAGGGGACCGATGATGTTTGCCCGGTCTTTTTACTTGTGTATTGGCCTGGCTCTGAACTGCAGCCTCCAGCGTGCAGCCTTCAGTCTCCATGCTCACATTCTTGTTGTTGTTGTTTTAATCTTTGTGCCCGGCTTCCTGGATCAGTGTAAGCCACTATTGGTCAGAGTGGGGGTAAGCCCCTCATCCCGTTAGGTTTCGGCCCTTCACCACTGGATGTGTGTGAGGCCCGCAGGCTGCTTTCCCCATTGGGAGTTTGTTTTTGACCCACCTTCAGCCAGGGACTGGAAGCTCTGACTTGCCCCTGATTGCTCCTGAGCCAGCGTGGCACAGAGCCTCTCGGCCTGCAGACTGTCACAGGCACTCTCCTGCAGGTGCTCCTGGGCTAGCTCCTGGGATCGTTCAGCCAGCGCGGGCTCAGAGCTTGTGCCTGGGCCCTGTGCCCAGGGCCCTTTGCCCTGCATGGCGTTTGCTCAGACATGCTCTCCAGGGTGCCCATCCAGCAGTGGTTCCTCCTGAGAGGGTGCAGCCCGGACTGCAGGGTGGACCGTGACCCGGGGAGGGCTCTCAGCTGTTTTGTGGTGTTCTCTCTGTTACACTCTGTGTGCGTGGCCAAGTGGCTGGTGGCTGCCAGCGCTGCCGTGCTGTGAGCTGCACAGTCCGCACAGACCCCAGCGTCCCACGCCACCCTTAGGCACGGGCTTTTCCTCATTCTGTCCTGATAGAGTCAGTCCCCTCCTTGGAGGACATAGGTGGCTTCAGCTTCTCCCTGATGACACCCCTCTCTGCAAATGGAGCTGGGAGGCAGCCCCTAATCTCCTTGGCTTGCGTGGGTGGCTTCACTTTATAGAGCTGGGCAAGGACAGTCAGAACCCAGGACCCCAGACCTTCCCTGCCTAGGGTGGAGTGTCTGCCCGACAAGTGAGTGGGGGAGGGGAAGGAAACCTGGCTCTCTGGCCCTTACCTTCTTGGAAGAGAGTCTGTGCAACTTTGTGGGGTGAGAGACTTGCTGGCTGCCTCCACCCCCGTGAAACCACAGACTGGGAAATGGCGGAAGGGATAAAGCTCCTGCCGTAATTCGGATATGCCATAAATTCTTCCTATTGTTAATAAGACTTATAACTTTCACAAGTTAAATGGTAGTTGGGGAGACAATCTGCCACACCCCCAGCCCCAGCTTTTATTTCCTGTGCTGGCCAGGTCAGGTGGGATTCCCTGAGCAGATAAAATCCTGCAGGACCCAAGGCTGCCGTTAAAATTGTAAGGACGCAACCGACCGTGAGTGAGAGTTAGCAGACAGGGTAGGCCTCAGCGGTGGACTGCTCTGGAGTCAGAAACAGAGTCCTTGGACAGACTCTGGACAAAGTAGGTTTGCCTACAGCATGAAAGACATAAAGGCACCAAATAGGAGAGAGGAAGAAAGAAAACCTTACTAAGATGAGGTGGACTTGGAGACAACAGACAATGAAAAGACTTTGTATTGAAAAAAAGTGCGGCCATTGAACTTTAATGTAGAATGATTGAACAGAATTCTGATTTCTAGTCACATAATGACATTGTAATCTGTGAAAAACATGAGCACCTTTTATATTAAGCTCCAGAAGGTGAAGTAATGAGATAAAAAGTACCTCTGTAGGAAACACTGAAGTGACAGAGAGAAGCTGAGTGTCCGTGTGTACGGACTTCCATATGCGGCCAGGGGCTCTGCTTTGTGGGGCGGTGTCAGCCGAAATGGCCTTCCCCTCTGCCCAGTGTCCCACAGGCTCCAGCACTGCTCCGCATGTGAGTTCTCTGAGGTCTCTTGTTCACCATGCCTGGGAAGTCCCCAAAAGCCAGGGCTTCTCTGTAAGGCACTCTGGGTGAGCACATTTAGCCTGGCACCATCTTGGTGCTCAGGCCAGTTTCTGTGCCCTCCACATCCTGTCCATTGGTGTGTGACTCCCCTGGGGGTGGGTGCTGAAGTCCCTCCCGAGGCACCTGTCTGGGAGCTTGGCCCTGGAATGAGCTGGATGGGCGTGAGAGGTGGGTTCTGGGTGAGCATGTGTGATGTGCAATGACGTGGAGGGTTCTGAACCCTGATGTAGGGAAGAATGCGGGTTGGAAGCAGACCTGGGAGAGAGTGCCAAGGTGGAGGAAGGGATGTGAAGCAGGAGAGTGCTAGAGGAGTGAGAAGATGCAAGGTTTGGGAGGAGACCCTGAGTCTGGTCTAAGATGGTTCTTAAGCCAGGAGCCCAGACGACCAGTGATTGAAGTGGGCAGGAAGGGGTCATTGTAGGGCTCTGGGGTCTGAGCGCTGAGGGTCCTGGGCTCCCCTGCTGGACCTGGGGAGTGAGGACAGGTTCTCCAGGTCCTCCTCAGCAGGTAGCTGGGCCAATCCCTTCGCAGCTTGAGACCCTCGCCCTGGGGTCTCCCTATGTTTTGATGGGCCTTGCATTTCACCACGAAGCCATGTAGTGAGTCTTACATGGTCTTCTTTCTATCATTTATAGGAGTGGGCTTTTGTGAACACTGACATCTTTGCCAGGACCCAGATAGACCCTGGCACCTTGGTGCAGAAGCTGGACCTGGACACAAGGAGTGTTACTTCCATCAGGAGAGGTGAGAGGGTTTGCATGTTTATGGTACCAGCTGACTTTGAGTTATTCATGCACATGAGTCGGGGCAAGTTTCAATTGCCTATGCATTTTAAAAAGGTTTTTATTAATGGAAAAATTTAAGACTTATTAAACTAGAAAGAATGGTATAAAGAAACCCCATGTGCCCATCAGCCACCTTCAACACACCCATAGTGCATTATTTTGAAGCCAACCGTTTCCTTCATGATTTGTTAGTATCTATTTTCGAGGGCTCTTAAAAAAAAGTTGTCTATAATGCTGTTATTACATCTAAGCAAGTTAGCAGTCATTTCTTTTTATCAAATAAACAGGCAGTGCCCACATCTTCATGATTGCCTCGTAAAGCTTCTTTGTAAAACACAGGGCGCAAACAAGGGCCTGCACTGCACAGTAGCCCCTCCCGAACTTCTTCCTCGCCCTTCTCTGATCCAGCTCATCTCTTGGCCAGAGCTTTCACCTGAGCATCCCCAGAGGTGGAGAGCGGCTCTGCTCCCCTTCGCTGTCCTGGGGTGCAGTGAGCTCTCGAAGGCTGGGAGGGTGCACCACCCAGTCTGGAGGGAAACCTGAATGCTGCCTCCGAGGTGTGAGCTGCACAGTAGGGTTGAGTGTTTAAAATGCTAGAGTTGTCTAACCTCGTTAAGAGCCCTCAGGCCTCGGGGGCAGGGCTGCTCAGCCTTGTGTCTCTGTACCAGCACCTCTGTTCCACTGATTCCTTCCCACTACACGTTGCATCTCTAAGCTCGTATGTAGCTGTCCTGTTTGTCTCACTGCTCTATCAGTCTTTGTGTTCTCGTGGTTGGTTCTCTAGTGAAATAGGTACAGACTTTTGCTGGATGACTAAGCAGCACCCAGATTTTTAGTATCATTTTCCAGGTTTCCACCTACAGTTGATAAGCAGCTTAGAGTTGCAAGATGTGAATATTTCATTGGCTTGACTTACGAGGTCTGTCCAGAAAAAGTCCAGCCATCGTTAATATAATGAGAATGGTTTGCTCAACATTGATGTAACCTGGCAGCCAAGGAGTGGACTGGAATGCACATGTGTGAACAGTGACTTCACTGTACTGTCAGTAGGGGTGTTAGAACCATTGAGTGAGCTTGTGTACTGTGTGGCTGTCACATTCAAAATGACTGAGTGAGTAGAGCAGTGAATCTGCATCAAATTTTGCGTTAAGGACTTCTGGCCAAGATGGAGGCATAGGTAGACACACTGCCTCCTCGCACAACCAAAATTAAGGACAACAAAAAATTTAGAAACAAAAAAATCAGAATTGACAGAAAATTGAACTGTACGGAAGTCTGACAACCATTCACCCAAACTGGTCAGAGGGGCGGAGTCGGTGGCCGGTGGAGAGGGGTTACGACAGGAGAAAGCAGTGTCTACAAGACCTGGGCTTACAGGTGGCGGCTGGCAGACCCAGTGAGGCACGCAAGGCGGCTGGCTGACCTCGGTCCCACATTTGCGTGCAGATAAACCAGGTGAAACTGGGGAGTGAGACAAACTAAGCAACCCAGGGTCCCAGCGCAGGGAAATAAAGTCTCAAAACTGATTGAAAACACCTGTGGGGATTGAGGTGCAAGGAAAGACTCCCAGCCTCACAGAAGAGTTTGTTGGAGAGACCTACAGGGGCCTAGAATGTACACAAGCCCACTCGCCTGGGAATCAGCACCAGAGGGGCCCAGTTTGCTTGTGGGAAGCAGGGGAAGTGACTGAAATCCAAGAGAGAGCAGAACAAGTGCCATTGTTCCCTCTCTGACCCCTCTCCCACATACAGCATCACAACCCAGAGACTGGGTTGCCCCCCCGCAACACCTAAGGCTCCGCCCCTCATACATAACAGGTGCCACCAGACCAAAAAAAAAAATGGCCCAAACAAGAACATATCAAAGCCCCAGAGCAAATACATCTAAGCGATGAAGAGATAGCCAGCCTATCAGATGCACAGTTCAAAGCACCGGTGATCAGGATGCTCACAGAATTGGTTGATTTTGGTCACAAATTAGATGAAAATATGAAGGCTACGCTAAATGAAATGAAGGAAAATGCACAGGGAACCAATAGTGATAGGAAGGAAACTGGGACTCAAATCAATGGAGTGGACCAGAAGGAAGAAAGAAACAACCAAACAGAAAAGAAGGAAGAAACAAGAATTCAAAAAAAAATGAGAGGCTTAGGAACCTCCAGGACATCTTTAAACGTGCCAACATCTGAATTATAGGGGTACCAAAAGGGGAAGAGGAAGAGCAACAAGTGGAAAAGCTATTTGAACAAATAATAAAGGAGAACTTTCCCAATCTGGCAAAGGAAATAGACCTCTAGAAAGTCCAAGAAGCTCAGAGAGTCCCAAAGAAGTTGGACCCAAGGAGGAACACACCAAGGCACATCATAATTACATTAGCCAAGATTAAAATGAAGGAGAGAATTCTAGAAGCAGCAAGGGAGAAGGGGACAGTCACCTACAAAGGAGTTCCCTTCAGACTGTCAGCTGATTTCTCAAAAGAGACCTTCCAGGCAAGAAGGGGCTGGAAAGAGGTATTCCAAGTCATGAAAGTCAAGGACCTACATCCAAGATTGCTCTATCCAGCAAAGCTTTCATTTAGAATGGAAGGGCAGATAAAGTGCTTCTCAGATAAGGTCAAGTTCAAGGAGTTCATCATCACCAAGCCCTTATTATATGAAATGTTAAAGGGACTTATCTAAGAAAAAGAAGATAAAAAATATGAACAGTAAAATGACAGCAAACTCAGTTATTAATAACCACATCTAAAACAAAAGCAAACTAAACAAACACCTAGAATAGGAACAGAAACACAGAAATGGAGATCACATGGAGGGTAAGCAACAGGGGAGTGGGAAGAGGAGAGAAGGGGAAAAGGTACAGAGAATAAATAGCATTAATGGTAGGTAGAAAATAGGGGGAGGGCAAGAATAGTATGGGAAATGTAGAAGTTAAAGAACTTATGAGACATGGACATAAACTAAAGGGAGGGGAATGTGGGTGGGAGGGGGTGTGCAGGGTGGAGGGGAATGAAGGGGGGAAATGGGACAACTGTAATAGCATAATCAATAAAATACATTAAAAAAATTTTTGTGTTAGGCTTGAACATTCCTCCATGGAAACTATTTAGGTATTTCAGAAGGCCACAGCTATGGCAGCTGGTGATTGGCAGCTTCATCCTGAAAACTTGCCTGTGCAAGCATCACATCTAATGTAGAGTTATTTGGTGAAACATCAAATCACCCAGGTGACTCAGCCCCCACTACAACCCAGATTTGGCGCCCTGCGACTTCTGGCTTTTCCCCAAATTAAAAGCACCTTTGAAAGGGAAGCAATTTCAGACCGTCGATGAGATTCAGGAAAATATAACAGGGTAGCTCATGGCAATTGGGAGAGCTGTGTGAGCTCCCAGGGAGCCTACATTGAAGGGGACTGTCCTGTGTACAGTGTTTTTTGTATCTTCTATAGTAAATATTTCTGTTTTTCGTATTACATGGCTAGACACCCTCTGGACTGACCTCATATGTCAGGCATCTTTTGTGGGGTAATGTTTATTTGCATTGTTGCTCTGGATTTTTGTTATGTCACTGGGGAGGCGTATCTGACTCTCCTCGCCATTCCTTGTGCATTGAAACTGCAGAGAGCAAACACTTTTCCCTCTCCCCTCCTAGGGAGCCTGCGAATTACATTCATAAAAGACAGATCAACAAGAGAAAAGCAGTTTACTAACGTGTGCAGTGCATGTCACGCGGGCGAAACAGCAGTGATGAGAACCCGGATTCTGTAACATCTTAGCGAAGGGCAGCGCACTTACTTTCTTGCAGGGCCCAAACCGTAGGGAGGTAGATATGCAGGGGGACGAACGGGGAAGGTATTTGTGAGGGAAGGTCAAAGCCTTACCTGCGTGGCCACAAAGCTTCCCATGGAGGGTATTGCTGGCGGTCCTCATTTTTCAGAAGCTGCTTTGGTGAGCAACGTGATCAAACGGTTGTGTGTTCGCTGATTCTCTTACAGCTTGTCTGGGTATCCGGGGCAGTTCTGATCGCCCTTCTTAACTTCAGATGAGCGCTTTACCTATTATCGTGGTTAGCTATTTGTCATTTCAAACAAAAAATAGGATTTTTTAAATTGCTGAGACAGGTATTCCACCAGAGAGCTGCAAATACTGTCTTCTGACAATTTCCAGTGGCGGCTGTTCCCGCCTCTCCTGCCTGTCACCCTGGGCCTTCTCTCCTTCCCACCTCCCCTGGTGAGTGTGGGGCCAAGGCTGCCTTCTGCCTGTAGGACGGGCCCTCCCTTGTTGGTCCAGGTTGGCATCTTGCCTTGCCTGTTGGTGGTGCATGCACCCAGAAGGAGAAGCCACTTGTGCACAGCCAGTGTCCCTGAGCAGTTTGCAGGGACTGGAGGGGACAGAGCGTTAGTTTACGGTCCCAAACCTGAGTTGGAGTCCTCGTGTTGTACGTTGTTGGCTGTTGGATTTGGGGGTATCCGTGTAGCTTCCCAGGACCGCTACCTGCTCACGCATCTGATGAGTGTGGCATCTGCTGGCAGGTGTGCTGCGTGGGCCTCCTTCGTGGGTCCTTCTGGGCTTCTTCGGCCATGCTGCCCAGCGGTACTCCCGTGTCAGTGAGAGGCTGGCCCACTTTGTCCCCCTTCACAGACAAGGATGCAGTGCTGGGAGAGGCCAAGCCCCATTGTGGTCGCTGGCCCCTCAGAGCTGTGAGGCCCCAGCTGGGAATGGAAAGGGCATGGGGACCTCCCTGTGGCTCTGCTGGGTGGTTCTCTGTAGGACATCGTCATAGCTCTACCTGCACGGAGAGAGGAGCTGAAGCTCTGCACACACCTTGAGGTCGCCCCAGGTCAGCACTAGCACCGCGGGGGCCTCATCCCAGACCTGCCGAGCCTTGTTTTCACATGCCCTTCAGGGGTCTCTGATGCCGCCAAGTGCAGCACCCTGGCCTGGGGCCTAGTGGGTCCTGCTTGGCAACTACAGGAACACAGCAGCCCTCTCATCTCTCATCTCCATGAAGATCCTGGAGCCCAGACGGGCCCTGTGGTTCTGCCTTGTGCTCACCCGAGTACTTCCTGGTCTCCCGATCAGGTCCCACAGCTGCTGGAGCTCCTGATGGAGCCCCCAAGGTGTCCTCAAGGTGTCCAAATGCTCCGGGTTCCTGGTGCAGGTATCTGTGTCTCGGCCTCTTCCCTACACAAGCCTCCCTCTTCAGCAGCTCTTCAGTCTGGCCTCCTTGGCCAGTGCCTGGATCTGGCCGTGGAACAATGGGCCTAATGGTCCCCAGGCCTGAGCTGGGCCTGGTGGCTTGGGACAGGGGCAGGTCGTGTGGAAAGTGGCATCCGATGACTCATGCGCTGGCTGCTCAGTGATCTCCTGGGCAAGGCGAGGGCGCCTGTCTGCCTGGATTAGTGCAGACAGGTCCCTCCTTCCGGCCTTCACCCTGGGCTGAGTCACAAGTAGAGCTGCTCCCTGTGCTGCCTCTGCTGCTGCTGTGTCTCTGCCTCGCAGCCCACGCGCTCAGGGAGAGGCTGAGCCCACTCACAAGGGAGCCTGGCCTGGCTGTGGGGCCCTCCCCTGGGACGGGTCAGCGTCCGTTTTGCTTCTGCCGTGGGCTGGCGTGTGCTCCCCTCCTCTGGCAGACATGCTCCCCCACAGGCCCCGCAGCCTCAGGACGCAGGGGGCCTGCTGTGCTGGTGGGCTGCTCCTGGGCTTCTGCACGGAGCCTTCGGAGCCCTGTGGCCTTCGGTGCCCAGTCTGCCCCGAGTTTCCTTCTGTCTCCCTTGCAGGCAGGGGCTCCATGCTTCCTGTGGGGGAACCACTAAGCTAGAGGCTGCTCCCCCAGTACTCCCGCAGACAACCTCATCCACCACCAGCCTAACACCCCCTTGCGGATGACCCTCAGCCACCACCAGCCAAGCCTGGCTTTGCCCTGGGGGTCAGAGTCCCTGGATTCATGGACCTGCCTGTGTAGCAGCTTCTTGGATCCTCTGTGTCCTTTCTTGGCATGGGGACTTCAGGTGTGTGGCAGTGCATCCCTCCCCCACACAGGTTGGTTCCCTGCCGTTCTACTTCTAGTCCCATATTCCTTTAATGCTGGGAAGTCCCAGGGAACAAGCCCGCTCAGTTCTCAGACAGGCACCTGGGGTGCAGCACCAGTGCTCCATCCCAGGCCTGGGTGGGCGTCGCCAGCTCCAGACTCGTGCTGGAGAGGTGGGCAGGGTGGGATGGGCCTGCAGGAGGTCAGGCCTGTGTAGGGGCACAGGAGCGGAAGGACAGGAGGGGAGAGCCTCAGCATTGCCAGCGCACTGGACAGCTTGGAGGCACCAGGGGACTGTGCTGGAAGTGTGTCTGCTGGGCTCTCTGGTGGGAGAGGTTGGGGAAGTGGTGGTGGTGAATGGACAAGGATGCTGCAGTGGGGGGACTTCGCTACAGGGACACCCGGGGCATGTGCACCTGCCTTCTCTGTCTCCAGGCCTGTGCTGCTGAGATGCCCATGTCCCGCAAGCGGAGAGCGCAGTACTGTGACTGCGCTTTCCCTGTTTCCTTCCTCGGTGCCTCTGACCCACCGCAGGGGTTTCCTCTGAAGTGCAAGTCCAGAGCAGGCGCAGGTGCAGGGCTGCTCAGCAGAGGGCGGCAAAGCTGCATCTCCTCCAGCCAAGCTCAGATCGGAGAGGCCCGTCGTGCCTCTGAAGAGGTGCTGGGAAGGCTGGACCCCGGGACACCAGGGCTTTCCAGGGGGTGTTCAGAGGTTTTCACAAAGACCCCTTCCAAGGCTCTTCCTACCTTTCCTCCAGCCTTGCAGTCAGGGGTTGCACAGATTCCGCCAGACAGCTTCCCTTCCTCGCCTCCACCCCACCTGCAGCTGTGAAATGGGAACTAACTAGAGTAGGATGTGGAGAGGGGATTACTGCGTCGGAGGAGCCAGTTCTGGACACACCACCTGGCATTGCGTGTGGGCCCTTGCGCTGTGCATGAATTCCCCTCTCCCCCACTTTGGAACAAGCTGCAGCCGCTCGTGTCCCAGTGAGTTCTTCCCAGCTTTGGGCAGTGGTGTGCGGGAGGACCGACCCATGGCCTGTAGGCACCTGTGAGGGCATGTGTTTGCGCCCTGTGCTGAGAGAGGTGCAGTGTGGGCGGGTCTGAGGTACCAAGTCCATAGGGCCTAAGCTCGCCGTGGGTCCATTCCTCCTGTTAATATCTCAAGGTGATAGAGACAGGTGGGGTGGTAGAGGCGGGGGTGGGGGTGCAGGGCCTGGGGGCCAGACAGGAGTCATTCCCGCCATGCTGGGGTCGGGGGCAGGACAGTCTGCCCAGCAGGGAGCACTGGAGGCTGGATCCTGCACCCCCAGGAGGGCTCCTGCCCTCTTGTTCACCCAAGGGTGCTGCTTATTCCTTCCTGTCAGTTGGTTGGGGGTTTGGGGGGCCACCCTTCCTCCTAGGACCACCTCTGAAGGAAGACAGCTTTTTGGCCACAGAACTGGAACCACAGGTCGCCCCACAGCCTCCCAAAATACTGCAGTGACCGCCAGACCGTGGTGTGGCTCTGTGAGGGGTCAGCCCCCAGGGTTTGGAGTCTGTCCTTCCGACATACTCAGCGGTTTGGGGTACCTACAGGTTCCTTATGAGACAGGTGTTGCAACAGAGGGGTGCATTAGCAATAATACTGGGTGGATGGGCTTTGAAAAACATGTTGATGGGGCTTTTGGGTTCATAGTCTTGCCAGTTCCCTTCCAGGACATTGTCTGATTAGGGCAATTCATTCCCAAATTTTTTTATAGCTTTTGGTTTTTTAAATGGCCACCTAATTACAAAGGCACAGTATAAATAATGAAGAAAACCTGGACATGGAGAAAAACGAACGGAGCACGGTCCCTGCACCTGCACCCTCTGTGGGCGACCACCCGTTTCTGACTGTGCCCGGAGCGGGCAGCCCGGCCTTCCTGTGTTCCGGCTGCTTGTCCAGCCGTCCTCTCGCCCCAGGGTGTCCCTTCACCCTGGGGTGTCCATTTGGAGCCTACCCACCAATGGCTCCTGTGCTGATGCCCACACCACTGCTGCCTGAGTAGTAGGATGGGAAGTGGGCCATGTCAGTGTGAAAACCGAGGGCCGGGCCTCTGTGCGGCCTTTACCACCACAGGCGTCTCTGTCCCCGCCCCTCTCTGCACACGGGCATGCCCTGGCCCTCACTTCCCCACACCTGGACTTGGTGGTGATTGGTGCACAGTGGCCTTATTCCTTTTCCAGCTGTCGAGACTTGTTGGATGACGGGACTGCATATCTGTGAACATGAGTGAATACGTTTGCAGATAAATTTATAGTGGTGGAGGCCATGCATGGTGTGGCTGAGTGGATTGAGTGCCAGCCTGTGAACCAAAGGGTCGCTGGTTCGATTCCCAGTCAGGGCACATGCCTGGGTTGCGGGCCAGGTCCCTGGTAGGGGCTCATGAGAGGCAGCTACACATTGATGTTTCTCTCCCTGTATTTCTCCTTCTCTTCCCCTCTCTAAATAAATAAATAAAATCTTTAAAAAAAAAACTATAGTGGTGGAATTCCTAAGGCAAATGTGTGGACGCTGAAAATGCCAGTAGACAGTGCCAGTTTGCCTTGTGAAGGCACTGCCCACGGAGCTTCCACCCGGTGCGCACAAGTCTGCCGCTGGTCCACGCCAGCCGGGTGCAGGTGCAGGTCTCTGCCACGTGGAGAGAGAGTGGACAGCGGGATCTGGTTTGTAGAGCGTGCTGTTAGAATGAGCTTTCCCCGGCCACGTTTCTGTCTGAGCGGCCCATTTATGTCCCTTTCCGTTTTCCCCTAGGCTTTTTCTTACTGGTTGGGAAGAGCTCTTTACATGGAAGGACCTGTTTTGTTATCTGCAGGTGCTTGCCTGCTCCCCGCCTCCCTCATAGTGCCTTTTGAATTCATAATTTTTTTCCCTGCCAAGGCTTTGAATTTGTATGCAGTCAAATCCGTGTTTTCTTTGTGTTTTGTAACTCTTCTGTGTTTCCTGTAGTGCTTTCATGGCTTTGTTTTTGTTTCCATATTGTTCTATTGGGACCTTCCAGAGGGGCGTGAATGATTTCTGTTTTATTTCCCCCAAATCTGTGTCTTAGATTGTTTCTTGTTGCGGCGAGGAGAGTGTTGGTAGCGCAGATGCCTTTGTATTTTACGACTCGGTCACGCCAGCGTAGCCTGCAGTTCTCCCTCACTGCCCACGCGCGCCCCAGTACCTTCGCACGGCACTGTTGGCGTCATTTGTAGAAAGGCCGACTACGTACTGGTTTTCCTTACAGTTCCACTGGAACGTACTCATGTGATACCTGTGCCCTTCTGAAGCGCAGCACCTGGGAAACCAGTTCCGGTCCTCTGACCACCCCACGCTGGTGGCAGCCGTGGTGGCTTGATGAGGACTGGGCGAGCAGGATGGGCCGCCCGGGCACAGGTGGCACTGGGGCGGGCAGACAGGCGTCCCCTTGCTGGAACTTTGCCTTGTGTTCCACGAGACTCCTTTATGAGAGCAGAGCAGAGGGCCGCTGACCTCACCAACACCGCTGTGGCTGCGCTCCCGTTTTCCGGGAGGGCGCACGGAGGCACAGCTGCGTGGGACAGCTGCCCAGGCATGTCTCTACAGTCAGACTCCACAGCTCGCGGTTCTGCTGCACACGGGAGCATTTTACCTTCCGCTTTCTTGTGAGAGCAGTCTGCGCCTGAGTCCGCACCAGGCCTCCTCTCTGGGTGTTAGGTGCTGTTTTGGTCTATACCTGAGGTTACCGCTGGCGCCCGAGGGCCGTGCAGGCACCTCAGCGTGGGCACCGGGCAGGGCTCAGGCACTGGGGAGAAGCCTGGTCTGCTGAGCAGGAGCCCAGGGTGGCCAGCCCACCCTTCCCACGGGTGCTCACTCGGTTGGTTGATTTTGTTTTTCTCCAAGTAATGTTTTTTAATTGCATTTGTTTTTCCATTACCGTTTAGTCCCCTCTTACCCCCTCCCCTCTGCAGTCACCACACTGTTGTCCATGTCCACGAGTCCTTTTTCCTTTTTGCTCAATCCCTCTACCTCCTTTGGCTGTCACCCTGTTCTCTATGAGTCTGTCCCCATTTTCCTTATTAGTTCAGTTTGTTCATTAGATTCCACATAGGAGTGAAATCATGGTATTTGTCTTTCTCTGATGGGCTTATTTCACTTAGCATCACGTTCTCCAGATCCGTCCATACTGATGCAAAAGGTAAAGCTTTCTTCTTTTTTACAGCTGAGTAGTATTCCATTCTGTACATGTCCCCTAGTTGTTTTGCCCACTCAGCTACTGACTGCCATGGGCTGCTTCTATATCTTGGTGATTGTAAATAACACTGCAGTGAACTTAGGGGTGCTTATGTTCTTCCTAATTAGTACTTTGGGTTCCTTCAGATACATTCCCAAAAGTGGGATCGCTGGGTTAAAGGGCAGATCCACTTTTAATTTTTTGAGCTTTCCACAGTGGCTTCACCAGTCTGCATTCCCACCAACAATGCATGAGGGTTTTCTTTGCTCCACATCCTCGCCAGCACTTGTCGGCGGTGGTTGTAAATGTTTTTGTCTTAGGTTCTGGAAGACTTTGTTCTTTGCCTTGCCAGTACCTGCCGGGCTCAGGTTGAGCACTCGGGCTGGCGTGGCCTGCCCCATCGGGTGCAGTCATTCTCACTCTGTCATTCCTCGGAGAGGCTGCTGGACACCTTGTCCCCTCCCCGTGGCCGGTGGGGCTGCAGCGTTGGCTTTTGGCATGTCCAGAAGTACAGCGTGGGCCCAGCGCACAGGGCCTCCCTCTTGGTGAAGGGCTGCGATTTCCGTGAAGTCGTGTGCTCCAGGGTTTGTCCGAGTTTCCGACATCAGCAGGATCACCACCTGGCTCTTGACAGGACTTGTTTCTGTGTTGTTTTTCCTTGGACGCCGTGGACCTGTTGTAACAGCCAAGAAAGCCTGCGGGAGGGCAGGATGAGTCAAGGCGTGCATCTTGCGTAGAGCATCCTGGGCTTTCCACACCTCGTCTCTGAGGAGCCTGGTAAGGCCAAGGAAGTGTGGCCAGCCTGGAGCTCGCTCCATTGTAGAGCAAGCGGAAGCAGAGACAGTAACCCAGCCTTGCCACGTGCGCCCCCACATGCCACACCCTGACGTTGGGCAGATGGTTGTCGGACCATGTCCTCTTTGTGTTGCTGGAGCAGCGCACCCGCCAGCCTGGTAGCGTCTGCTTCCCCAGCAAATTCCCCCTCCTGCCCTTGGGTTGAGCTCTGAGTGTCCAGCCTGTCCAAGCAGAGTCCAGTGTCACCTGACGCACCAGCTGGCACTGCCCAAGTCTTCTCGGAGCCATGTGATGCCTTCAGGCACACTGTGGCTGTCTTTGTCCAGCTGGGACTCGGGCGTGGCTGGCATGGTGCAATGGCTCACACCCAGTGCAGTGGGCGCCGTGCTGCACCTTGGCAGCCCTCCCACCTGAGTGTGCCTGTCTGGGGGCAGGGGGTCCTGTATCTCGCTTCCCACCCCGCTGCCTGCCTGGAAGGAGGCAGCAACCTGGGGGTCAGCGATGCAGGCCTGAGATACTCTGTGTTTTGCAGTTGGGGCTGTGGGCGTCATCTGGGTGCTCTGAGGGACGGCGCCTATGTCCACACCTTGGTTCCTGGTTTACTTGGGGGACTAAAGCCCCAGATTCCAAGTTCCCGGTGCCCCTCCAGCGGCCTGGTCCCAGAGCTGCAGGTGAAGCTTCAGCGGGTCCCAGCCTGGGGACACTGCTGCGGAGACCTGATGGCTGTGGGCCCACACGTCGTACTCCATTCCAGGCCTGGTCCGCAGCAGTTCCCTGTGACCCAGCACCCCCGAGCCTTGCTTTTTTTACCTGTAAAATGGGACTCGTCATGAGGTCACTGACATGAATGTGCTCAGTGCTCCTAACTGTCGTCAGGTGTCTTCGGGTAACTAACAAGTGTCACAGACCAGCAAGTGTGATGGGGCCTTGGCACCTGGTGGCGAGCATTGCTGTGCTTCCTCACAGGCAGCGGGCAGACGAGGAAGGGGTGGGGAGCGGGGGCGCAGGCCTGAGCGCGGGGTGCACCGTGCTGCTGCTCAAGAGGAGATGAGTGTCTCAGTCAGCTTGGGTGGCTGTACCAAAGCCACAGTCTGGGCGGCTCAAACAACAGACATTGACTTCTCCCAGTCCTGGAGGACAGAGTCTGAGGTCAAGGTCTCGGAGGGCTGGCTCCTCCTGAGGCCTCTCTCCTTGGTGTGTAGGCGGCCGTCTCCTCCTTGCGTCCTTGCATCGTCAGCCCTGTGCATGTCTGTGTCCCGATCTCCTCTTGGTATAGGGACACCAGTCTTCCACCGGATTGGAACCCACCCACCTGGCCCCGTTTCAACTTAATTACCTCAGTAAAGACCTTCTCCCCTGGTACTGCCAGTTCTGAGGTACCAGGGATAGGGCTTCAAGTGTGAATTCGGGGACAGGGTTCGGCCGTGACAATAGAGGTGTGAGACAGGCCATGGGTGGTGAGGGCAGGGTGGTGGCGGAGGGGAGGCTGCAGACCTGGGGGTTAAAGTCACCACAGAGAGCGAGCAGACCGTGCCTGGGGGGAGGCGCAGCCACTGAGGGGATGGGGCAGGCAGTGGGAAGGTCCGTGGGTGGCCCGTGACTTGATGACAGCTGTCCCGGGGAACAGAACAGAAGGCGTGTGTTGTACTCCCCACCCCAACACTGACAGTTGGGGCCGGGGACACAGCCCCATGCGGGCAGGCGAGGGCGGACCCAGGGCTCTGGGAGAAGATGTGTCTGAAGGGAGTGGGTTGCCCTGGTTGGTTCAGGGACACGATGCAAAATCACCTGTCGCTTGGACTGTGCTCACCTGAGTCCTCTGGGCTTCTGACAGCACCTGTGCAGAGACATCCAGGAAGTTGGGCACTGTGAGTCCAGGTCCTGGACTCATCAGAATAGGACCCTGGGTGCTGTGAGATGCCCACCCAGTTCTTGCTTGCTCGTGGGTCCTCTTCAAGCCAAGTGGCCCTCTCTGGGCAGCACGCTTATGCCACAGCTCTCCTGAAGGTCGTCCTCGGGTCGGGGTGGGGAGTGGGGTAGGTGAAGGCCTGCCTGGGCTTCCCGGGGCAGCCTGTGGTAAGCGCCAGGCCCTTGCTTCAGAGGGACACCTGTGCGTAGGGCACCCCCCTGGTTTTGTGCTGATGTGCAGCACCCCAGGAGCCACCGCTCCGTCTTTCCCTGGGGACTGGGAGAGGCTGGGGCCAGCTTCACCCCCTGGCACAACCCGGTAGCGGCTGGCACGGTGGCCTGTGCAGCAGCAGTGCTGCCTGGTGCCATCAGAGCCCACCCAGTTCTGCTCCCAGGCTTTTCGGGTGGGGGGCTTCAGGCTCTGTCCTGCGGGAACAGGTTGCTCCACTCACTGCACATGTGCTCTGTCCTCAGGTGCTGAGGTGAAGGCGATTTTGCCCAAGAAGGAGAAGCTGAAGCTGAGACGTGAGCGGTGGCTGCAGAGTAAGTGCATCTCTCGTGTCTCGGGTGGTGACGTGGCTCACTTGTGGCCAGGGTGGCACAGGCTTCCCCATCCTCTGTCCAACTCATGGCCCCTTGTCGAGGATCACACTTGTCGTGGGCCACACTCCACTCAAGGGGTGGGCTGGGACCTCGGCAGCATGCCTGAGATGGCCTGTGATGTGACAAGCAGATGACCCCCAAGGAGGTGGCCCTGTATGAGCTTCTGCAAAGCCTTGACTTCTCCTTAAGAAAATGGTCTCAAGAAGGTACGGCACTCAGCTTCTTGCATGTAAACATGATGTGTTTGGTCCTGTGATAAATTTGTAATTACAAAGGTGCCACATGCTGGTTGTGAGTCCTTTAGGGGACAGAACTGTCTAAAGGGGCAGGTGAAATCATGTCCCTCGAGCACGAGCCCTTTCAGACCTCCAGGCACATACACCCGCACGGGGCATTTGGGCAGCTGCGGTTCTTTCTCTGTGTAATCCCAGGACTTCTGGGTCCAGGTCTTTGAGGGTCAGCAGGGCCCTTCTCCCCAAGCGCCTGTCTGTGATGGTGGATTTCCTTCATGCGCTCCAGCTAAACGTCACATGACAGGGTGTATGCTACTCTTCCTACTAATTTTATTTTGGAAAACATATTTTTCATGATGCTGAATGTTTGCTAATATTTTTCTAAAGGTTTTCTTGTGAAGATTGTTCTGTAATTTTTTTTGTACTGTTGTATTTTTAGTGTGGTTCTGCTAACTTATAAAATTAAGTCAGAATACAGTTGGCTTTCTGCTTGCAGATTCAGCCAACCTAGACTGAAAATACAGTCACAAGTCACATTCCGAGAAAGGTGGGGGAACATCATGTAGGCGGTTGCCCTCACCCACACTCCCCGACTTTACGGTGCAGCCTCTTGCTCCTGGGCTACAAGCCTGTGTAGTGACTGGCTAGATGAGATCCAGCAGCGGAGGAACGGTGTGGTCAGGGGACGAGGTAAACGCGAGGTGCGTGAAGCCGCTGCGGGGAAACGCGGCTGCCGTTCCCCAGCAGACCTCTTCAAGTAGGACGTGTGCATTCTGAGACAGCGCAGTGAGTGCACAAGCCTATAACAGTGATTCACTGTCACAATCGAGTATTATGTACTGTACACACTTGTATGTGCTGTGATTTTTCACATTTCTTTGTCACGTGTCTGTTCATATGTCTGTCCCTGTCTACCCGTCCAACTACCATCCTGGGTTTTATCTATCTACACTTTCCAAAGTAAGTACGGACATTAGTACCCTTTCTCCCAGACAGTTTTGGTAGATTCAGTATTTGTTTATGATCCTTTTTATTTTTATTTTTAGATAAAATTTAACGTAGTGACATGCAAATCTTAAGTGTGCCATTGAAGGATTATGACAGTTGCACACGCGTGTGCAGCTGTAACCCTTTGGCTGCAGAACCTCCTCACCCCCAGGAAGCCTGGACTGCTCAGGGGTGAGCACTGCCTGCTCTGTCTGGGTCACACTTTAGGTTCACGGCTCTGGATTTCACGTGACAGGAGCCATGCAGCACGTGCCCTTTCTGTGTTTTCGAAATTCATCCATGTTGTGTGTGGCTGTGGTCCATGACGCTCTGTTGCTGAGAAGCGTTTCTTTATATGGACATAGTATTTGGTGCCCACTTTCCTACTGATGGACACCTGGTCTTTTTTCTCTTTTAGCTGCTGTGACTAAGGCTGCTATGAACATTCTTCACAAGTCTTTTTGTGGACTTATGTTTTCATTTCTCTTGGGTAAATACTTGAGAATGGAACGCTGGGTCATGGGGTAGTTGTATGTTTGGTTTTACAAGCAACTACCAGATGTTTCTCTAAAGTCGTGGTACATTCACACTCCCACCAACGACGCTGGGAGCTCTGGCTGCGCTGGCAGGCTCGGCTTTGCCGGGGTCCAGTGGGGGCCACCTGCTGAGCACAGAATGGTGGCTCCTCGTGGGGTCAGCGTTCATCGCCACGAACCAGCATCTTCGTGTCTTAACTGACTGTCTGTGCGTCCTCTTCACTCAAGTGTTCCCTGAGGCTCTCTGCCTTTTTATTATTGAACTCTAAGAATTCTTTTGTCCTGCACACCTGTCCTTTGTCAGGTGTGTGTTACACAAATAATTTTCTCTCAGGCTGTGACTTCCTGTTCTTCTAAAAAACCTTTATTGTTTTGGCTTTTATATTTAGGTTTCCGATCCATCTTGAATTAATGTTTGTCTGTGGTATGGTTTTTTTTCTCATGTGGATCTTCAATTGTTCAGCACTGTTTGTTATGAAGGCTTTTGTGTACTCATCCAGTTGCTATGGTGTCTTTGTGACAAATTGGATGGCCCCCTGAAGTTTCTTGTACCAAGAAAAATCCTGTTGGGGTTGCGATTGAGATTGCTTTAAGTCTATTGATCAACTTTGGGAGAATTTCCATTTTAACGATATGGTCTCTTCAAGTCCAAGGACATGGTATATCTCCCCAGTTACTTAGATTTTCTTTATGAGGGGAGACCCAGACAAACCTGGGATTATCTTCTGGAGGGCAGGCCCCTTGTGGTACAGGCTTCCCTGCTAGGTGAGTGTTCTAGGAACCCATCTGCATCAGTGCACCAGCTGGCACTGCTGTGAGAGGCTGCGTTCAGCTTCGGTGAATTTTTTTTAAAGACTCTTTCAGTGCTCTTGCCTGTTTCATGACGGTACATTTGTGAGTGCACCTGCTCATACTGCGCCGAATTGACCAAAAATGGCATGACTCCCATGCCCCACCCTCCCTATTGATCTGATCTCGTCCCAAGTGACTTTTTTTGGTTTTAAAGATTTTATTTATTTTGCAGGGGGTTCAAGAAATTTATTCTTTTTTTCATTTTATTTTTTATTTTTTTAATTTAAATTATTTTATTGTTGTTCAATTACAGTTGTCTGCATTACCCTCAACCACTCCCCCCCCACCCCAGCCAAACCCACCTCCCTCCCTTGCTTCCACCCCCCCTTGGTTTTGCCCGTGTGCCCTTTATTGTAGTTCCTGAAAACCCTTCCCCCACCCCTCCTCTCTGGCTGTTGTTAGATTGTTCTTAATTTCAATGACTGGTTATATTTTGTTTGCTTTTTTTTCTTTTGTTGATTATGTTCCTGTTAAAGGTGAGATCATACAGTATTTGTCCCTCTCTGCCTGGCTTATTTCACTTAGCATAATGCTCTCCATTTCCATCCATGCTGTCGCAAACGGTAGAAGCTCCTCCTTTCTCTAAAGATTTTATTTATTTTTAGAGAGAGGGGAAGAGAAGGAAAAAGGGAGAGAAACATCCATGATGTGCAAGAGATGCATCAACTGGTTGCCTCTTGCACACCCTCAGCTGGGGACCAGGCCCACAACCCAGGCATGTGTTCTGACCAGGAATCAAACCAGCAACCTTTCGGTTCACAAACCAACACTGAACCACTGAGCCACACGGGCCAGGGCCTGAGTGACCTTTTTTTGTTTCCCTAGATGAAAGAAGTCCCCAAAGGGAAACATTTTGCCCGTGTGGAAGAGGTGACACAAAAGCCAGCAGAAGCACTAAAAGGCATCAAAACTGACGATTTCCAAACCTGTTTTGAGCAGTGGAAAAAACATCTTGTTAGGTGTATTGAATCAAATGGAGAGTACTTTGAAGGTGACTGAAGTTTCAACATGTGAGAATAAATACTCAGTTTTTAATAAATAAATTCCAGGGTTGTTGGGCCCCTCATAGTTTTGTGTCACCAATGTCTCACATGGTGTCTTTCTGATAAGCTTGTCGCTGTTTTATAGTATTGGCAGCTGTTATAAATGGAATCCTCAGAAGCTCCATTTTCCAGTTTTCTGCTAGTACATAAAAGTGTTTTTTTTAAATACTAATCTTGTATCTTTTGACCTTTTAAAATCACATTAGTTCCAGTAGTTATTTTGTAACTCCCTTGGAATTTTCTACATTAATACTCATGCCACTTAAAATAGAGAGATTTATATCTTCTCCCAAACTTTGCTTTGGAGTCTTCTTCTTATCTTACTGACTCAAACTTCGGGTGCAGCGATGAAAGCTGTGAGCACTGTCCTTGGTCTTGGCAGCCAGGGCTCAGGGCCCTGCCGGCATGCTGCCAGTGTGCCTTGTCCCCGAGGGGGGGCCCCAGGCCACATGGCACGGAGGGCAGCTCGACATCACGCATTCTGTTTTGTGCCCTGTTGATACGTAACCTCCTTCAGATTTTTGTAGGCAATGAGCAAACATGGGCTGGAATGGTGAGGAGGGATGACAAGGATGGTTTCTTGTTGCCCCTCTTCTGAATTCTGCCATGGGACATGGGTGGGCTTTTGGGGGCTGGCACCCGCCCTCCTGGGCACCATGTGGAAACGCAGGTCTCAGCCCGTAGGAATTTCCTATGCTCAACGTAGCCAAGTGGTTGGATTTAGAGTCTTTATTTGCCTGTATTATGTTTTCTTTGTTTAAATAATTTTTTATTTTTCAACTACAGTTGATGTATAATATTCTGCTAGTGTCAGGGGTACAACCCAGTGATTACACATTTATATAACTTACCAAGTCCTCAGCCTGATAAATCTGCCATTCATCTGACACCGCACATAGTCATTATACTACTATGGACTGTGTTCCCCATGCTGTGCTTTCCGTTCCTGCGACTGTTCTGTAACGGCCACTTTGTACTTTTTAATTCCTCCACCCTTTTCACCCAACTCCCACCCGTATCTAGGAACCCTCAAATGTTCTCTATCTGTGAGTCTGTTCCTGTTCTGCTTGTTTATTAATGTGCTTTTTAGATTCCACATATAAGTGAAATCATATGACATTTGTCTTTCTCTTAATTTCACTCAGCATAGCACCCTCTCGGTCCACCCACGCTGGTGCAGGTGGCAAGATTTCACTCTTTTTCATGGCGGTGGCACATTCCGTCGTGTGGATGCACCACTTTTTCATCCATTCCTCCGTGATGGCACTCGGGTTGCTTCCACATCTCGGCTCTTGTGAATAATGCAGCAAGCACGTGGGTGCGGATGCCTTCGATTTAGAGGTTTGGGTTTCTTCCGGTAAATATTCAGACATGGAATTAGCGCTGGGTCCTTCTTTATCTCTTGTGATAGCCTTTGTCTTAAAGCCTGTTTTGTCTGGTGTAAGTATTGCTACCTGAACTTCTTTGTTTGTTTGTTTCCATTTTCACAAAATATTTTCCCCATCCTTTTGCTTTTAGTCATTAGGTGTCTTTCCTTCCGAAGTGAGTGCCCGGTGGACGGCGTATGTGGAGGTCTTGTTTTGTTACCCATTCAGCCACCGTTGATCTTGATTAGAGCATTTAATGCGTTTGCATTTAAAATAATTGTTGATAGATATGTATTTATTGCTATTTTAATGTTCATATTTTTGATCTCTTCTTCTTAAAGAAGATCTTCTAACATTTCTTACAATACTCGTTCGGGGTGATGAAGTCCTTTAGCTCTTCCTTGTCTGGGAAGCTCTTCATCTGTCCTCAGCGCTAAATGACAGCTTTCCTTGTAGAGGAATCTTGGTTGTAGGTCCTCGCTTTTCACCACTTTGAGTATTTCTTGTCAATCCCTCATGGCTTGCGAACTTTCTGGTGAGAAATCGGCTCCCTCATAGGTACTGAACCGCTTTTAAGATTCTTTTTGTCTTTAACCTTTGCGGTTTTAATCATGATGTGTCTTGGCAGAAAGGGCCTCTTTGGGTTCATCTGGTTTGGGACTTGGCATTTCCTGGACTTGCAAGTCTATTTCTGTCGCCAGGTTAGGAAAATTGTTATCATTTTTTAAAATTGGTTTTTAATTCCTTGCTCTCTCTTTTCCTTGGCACCCCCATGATACAGATGTTGGTACGCTTGAAGTTTTCTCAGAGACTCTTTAAACTAACTATCTTCATATTTTTATTCTCTCTCTCTTCTTTTTTGTTTTCATTGGGTGTTTTCTGCTACTTTATCTTCCAGGTTAGATCCTCTTCTTCATCTATTCTGCTGATTCCCTTTAATGTGTCCTTCGTTTCCGTTGTATTCTCCATCGTTAGCTGGTCCTTCTGTGTGTTTTCTGTCTCAGTTTTGTGTGTCTGGTGCCTGCTGAATTTCGCACAAAGTCCTTGTGCTTGTCCCCTGACATCACGGAGTGGCCTCACAGCCAGTGTTTTGAACTCAGCATCTAGTAGATTGCGTGTCTCTATTTTGTTCAGTTCTTTCCTGGAGTTTCGTTCCGTTCTTTCATTTGGGACAGGTGTATTCGTCCTCTCATCTTGGCAGCCTCCCTGTGCCTGTTTTTGTGTATCATGCAGAGCTGCTACGTCTCAAGTGCCTGGTAGAGTTGCCTTATGTAATAGGTTTCCTGTGGGACCCAGTGGCACAGCCTCCCCTGTCACCCAAGCTGGGTGTGTCAGGTGCACCCCGATGTGGGCTGTGTGCATGTTCCCATTGTCGTTGAGCCAGCAGCACACCAGTGCGAGGGATTTACCTCCAGGCCCATTGGTTCCAAGGACTGGCTGTGACCACTGGAGGGTCTGCTGTGCAGGGCCCACCCCATGGAGCTGGGCGCAGTTCAGTAGGGCGCTGGTGCCCAGTGAGTTTGCCCGTTGAGTAGACCACTTGTGGAGGTGGTTGGTGGGTGTTTTGGTGTGGTCTGAAGCTGTCTGCTGACTGCACTGGCTCGGGGGCATCTTGGGCTGGAGCAGACCGAGATCAGCGGCTGCCTGTGCTCTGCCCAGGGCCACCCAGCATGAGCTACAAAGTGATCTGCAGACAGCTGCTACTTGTGTTGGGCTTGAGGTTCTCAGGGGAGGCCACGCTACAAACCAGCAACGGCTGTGGCTAGTGCTTGCCTGGGGCCACTCAGGATAGGTAGAGGGCATGTCGAGGCCAGATGATGCCTGTTTGGGGTTTGCGAGCCTTGGGGAGATTTCAGAAAGGTCTGAAGCATGAGCCAAGGCAGACCGTTGGTATGTATTGTAAAAACCATCGGAAACTTTTGGGCTTGGGTGGCCCTGCAAGTTGGGTGGGATGGGGTCTCAGGGAATCACCAAGATGGGGTGAAGAGTGTTACCCAGGTTGATGGAAACTCAGCTACGGCTCCCACCTGCTGGCTTTGTTGGGGGAGGGCTCAGCAAAGGAACAATGGCCTCTGCCAGCACTTGTGTCTGGAGAAAAGCTGCCTTTGTCCAGCCCTTGGTGGACAGTTCAGCCTCCCCACTGTATGTCCCTAGCACCTTTTAAGTGCTGCCCCAGTGCTGGAGCTCAAAGGGAGTGGGTCTGAGGAAGTCAGTGTGTGGGCCCTTTAAGAGGGACACCTGGGACTCCAGAAGCCCTTAGTCTCACTCAGCCACAGTCTCTGCTGGTTTTCACAGCCAGAAGTTATGGGGACTTCTCTTTCCAGCACTGGGACCCTGGGCAGGGGGCCTGGTGTGGGGCTGGGACCCCTCGCTCCTCGGGGGGGCCCTCCACAGCCGAGATAGCCCTCCTGATTTGTAACTGTTACACATGGGTGTCGGGTCAGCCCATTTGGTACCTCCACCTCTCCTGCCAGTCTTGACGTGGCTTCTCTCTGTCCCCAGTTATAGGACTTCAGTTCTGCAAGGTTTCAGATGGTTCTGGGTGGTGGTGGTTCCGTAGTTTAGTTGTAATTCCAATGTGGTTGTGGGAGGAGTCTAGTGCTGTGCTTACCTGTGCTGCCATCTTGACTGAAAGCTCTGTTTTGCTTCCTTAGCTGCATTCACTTCCAGCTGGTTTTAAATTAAACCTTAGGGTGAAGCCTGTCAGTCTGTGGGGCCCTTCCTGCAGCAGGCCCCGGAGGGGAGTGTGGGGGCAGGACACAGCCTCCCCTTCCCTTAGCCAGGCCCTGGGGGTACTCTCCAACTGCCATTGCTCCAGAACCTGCCGCTTTAGACCACCAAGTTGATAGAAGGGACTTTTTCTTGTCCCCCTTTGCTGTCTAGTAGGCTGGCCATGAAACCCTGGTTCCAGGGGGACAGACGTCAGCGTGTGGGTCGGTCCAGCCCAGCACCATCAGAAGGGTTTGCTGGAGAAAAGTTAATGAAGGGGCTATGCACAGCTTAGGTACAGAGGTGTGTGTGTTGGGGGGGGCAGTGAGGGTAATAAGGCCTTGGGGTCCTGGGAAACCAGGACCTACGTGGCCTGCAGGGCAAAGGGAAGAGTCCCACCCCTAGAAGAGCAGGGTGGAGGGGCGGCAGGGCAGTACTTGCTCAAGCTCGCCCTCCTTCCTCCCTCCACCACTATCTCTGCCAGAAGGGGTGGTGGGTTCTGTGGGGCACAGGGCAGAGGAGGGAGGGAGCCCATTGGCACAGAGCCGACACCTCTTAAATTCCAGGTTCTCCCCATTGTTCACACCCCCACCCTTGCAGGCTGGGATAGAAGGAAATCCACATCTTAGAACAGAGTGATGTTTTACTGCAAACAAGTAGTAGGTTATGAAACTCTTCAAGGAAAACCAGTAAAGCCACCAAACTTGCATCTGGTTTTCTGCCCAGCAGCGAGCACTGGTTGGTTGTGTGTGAGGTTAAACTGCCAGGCCTTTCTCTTCACTTGTGCACTCAGCGCTGGGGTGTGGGGCTTAGAAGTACACGGTGTGCGGGAGCATGTGGGTTTTCGCCCGCGGGTCTAGCTCTTGCACCTTGCCACATGCAGCTCCTGCCCAGGGCCCGTGCCCCTGCCAGCCCTCCCCCTGGAATACTCACTCCCTTCCTCCCATTCACATGCTTCCGCAGCACCCAGAGCCGTGAGGCGGGGCCTGCCAGACAGCCCAGCTCTCAGGGCACGTGGGGCGCCCTGTGAGTCCAGGAGGCTGGGCGATGGCATGTACTGCTCCGCCTGACTGTCCTTACCCAGTTGTTTTCCGGCGTTCGGGTACCCCGTCCCCGCTGTCTCCAGACCCCTGGCACTTGGTATTTTTAGACTGTGAAATCTGCCACCCTGACAGGTGACAAATGGCATTCACCATTGTCATCTTCCTTGATTTCAGGCAGGGTTGAACATCTCTTCCTGTGTTTTTTGGCCAGGAATTTCTCTTTGATTTGCCATGGTTAATTCTTGTATAATTAATTTTAGGAGCAGCAGGAAGGAGGGAGGGAGAGAGGGAAGGCTGGCCAGTGGTCGGCGTGGAGCACCTCTTCGAGTCCTGGCCTCCCTGCGAAGGCCTCTCGCACGTGGGTCGGTCTCAAGTTCTGTCCTTGCCTAAGTTGCTTTAACATCCAGTAGGCCAGCTCTTCAGTTGCTTGTTTTTTTCTGGAACTGTTTCAGCTATTATGCATTTGCGGCTTTTTAAAAAATACGATTTAGAATGAGCGTCTCAGGTTCATTGAAGACTCCTGTTGGGTGTGACTGAGGTGCATCAGACTTGTGGGTGGGTGGGGAGGCCAGGCCGGCTCCTGGGTTTGTTACGGCAGTCGGTGCATCCCCAGGCTGAGGTCAGCCCGTCCACCGTCCCTCCCTTGGCCCTGTGCCGCCGGCGGGGGTGGGCATGGGGTCACAGTTGTCCTTTTTTTCTGCTTCATAACCGAGTGTGGCCCGGCTTCACCGCAGGTGCGATGCTTGCTACAGGCCTGTCCGGTAGGTCCTCTGTGTCAGGTTAAGGCAGTTCCTTCTGTTCATGGTTTCATTGTTGTTTTTATCATGAGTGGGTAATGAGTTCTGTTGGATTCTTTTGGTACTTCGGTGACTAATGGCTTTCCCCTCTGAAGCAGCCACTGCAGTGGGCTGTCTGGCAGATGTCCCCATGTGAACTGTCCTTGCAGGCTTCAGACACCCCGTGGTTGGACACCACGTGTTAATTTAAAATGCTTTGGCTTTGATTGGTTTAGCGTTTGTGTCCATCTTCCTGGGAGCCGTGTGATCTGCTTTGCTGCTCTTGGTCCTGGTCCTGGTGCGGTGTGGTTACCGAGTCTGCCAGTCCAGCTGGTACAGGGGCCGTGGCTTCGTAGCGCTGCTCCTCCTGTCTCCTTGCCCAGCCTGAGGCCCCCACCCCAGCGACCTCAGCACCCTCCCACCTGCCTCCAGCCCTCCCTGGGTGCTTAAGCTCTTTCGGAAGAGGCATCTGGTGCGATAAGGTGCTGAGCAAACAGCTTACCCTCATCCTGGAAGGATGGGAAGACCTGAATGGTCAGTTTGTGAAGTCTGATAGCCCCAGGGGTCTGAGGGATAGTATGGGGCTCGCTGCACAAGGACCTGGGAGGTTGGGCACTCTGTCCTCTGAACTCTATCTGAGGCCAGGAGAACCACCCACTCTGCACTGGGTGGGCCTTCCAGAGCTGGCTCTGGGCAGCCGGGGGTGTCAGGGCGGGCCGCGCTGCCTTGGCTGCAAGCTGGAAGAGCTGGCCTTCGGGAAGCCTGCCAGGCGCTTCTCCCTGGTGGAAGATGAATGGTGTCAGTTTCTGGAAATTCGCCTCTTGAAATGCCCGTTGGGGGTCCTCACTCACCACGTGTCTTTCACACACATGCCGGGGCCCGGTGCCACGCACGCCTTTTCTGCATTAATCAGGGGGCTGTCCTGCATCTGTCCTCAGGCATGGGGCTTCCCATCCAGGTCCCTGTTTTCTCCCGGCCTGCTCTGCGCCTGGCGGCCATCACTGTTGTGCCCATCCCTGCCTCCTGCATCCGCCCTGCGGGACTGACAGCGGCCCTGTGCTCTGAAGGGCCTGGCCGGCCGCAGGGTCCTGAGAATGCACAGAGGGAGCGGCCTGCCACTGGTCCCCCGGGCCACTGGCTGCCTCTCCTCTGGGGGCATACTGTGCTCTGCGGGGAGCTGGCTGTGAATTATCCTGGTGCTTTGTCAGGAAAGGGTTTTTCGTTCCCTGTTTAGATGTGATTTGGAGCCCGTACCTTGTTATTTACTGTCCAGCGCGCCAGAGCAAGGTGGCTTTGAAGCCAGGTCTCACCCCACGCCCATCGCTGCCCTCGTTTCTGAGCGGTCTTAGTGGCAGACCCTTTTTTCTGTATGAGAGAAATCTGGTGCAGAGCCAGTTGCCAGGCCAGTTAGCCCAGGTCCGGTAAGTGTAGCAGCCTCTGGCCGTCCCCTAGATCTGTCTAGGCTGCCTATGGAGCCCCTGGTGGTGTTCAAGCCCCTGGCCTGGCCACTGGCCCTAGGGAAGGGGGACCTGTGTCCAAGATCTGCACACCCACCAGCAAGCCAGCATTTTCCACAAGGCGCACTATGGACGTCACGTGTTTGTGTGTTTTATTAGCAGTTTTGAAATACATGTTTAAGTGGAAATCAAATTGCAAGGCTGTGCCCTGGTGAGGCCCTGCCCAAACCTCTTCTCCAGGGCCCAGGCCACTGCCTTGCCACCCACCGCAGCCTCATCCTTGGGCTCTTCTACACCCTGCTCTGCTCTGCCAGCCCTTCCTCTGGCCCAGGGCCCCTTCCCAGGGGCTGTGCAGAGCCTTCTGAGACCTCCCCGGGGCACTAGTTCCCTCCCCCCCATTTCAGTGTTAGGAACCCCACTCCTAACCCTGAACTGTCACCTGCTCCCAAGGGGTTCTCCCTTCCTGTGCACCCCCAGGAGGCACTTGGGGAGTGGAGTACATAATGCACCCACCAACCTCTCTGGGACTGTGTGGCTCCCCCGACCCACTGAGAGTCCTGGCCTGAATTTTTTTCCAAGAGGAAAAGTCCACCGTGCCTGCACTCCAGTCATCACCAGCCCTGGGATTGAAAAGTGCACTTCTGTGATGAGGGGAGAGAATAGCTCGGAGCCAGCCTGCTCCTCCCTGTGCCCCCAGTTCCCAGGGAGGCTTGCAGGTGGCGGGAGCATGAACATGAGTGGCCTTCCTGTGGCAGGAAGCAGGCCCGGACTTGGGCTCAGATGGCTGGGCTCCTCAGCCTTCAGCTCCTTCCCTGACCCCTGTTCCCCCTTCACAGAGATTGAAGCCATAAAGCTGGCTGAGCAGAAGCTCAAGGAGGAGCGGAAGAGGCGGGCCACAGTAGTGGTGGGGGACCTGCAGCCCCTTCGGGATGCCCTCCCTGAGCTGCTGGACCTGAAAGCTGGTGCTAGGCGACCACAGACCCGAGGGTGAGTGTCCACCTTCAGCTACCTGGAGAGCTCGGGGCTATGAGTGAGTCGGCCCAGCCAGGGGCTCCCCACTGGACACACTTCCAAGCGGGCTGAAGCCCACACCTGTCAGGGTAGTGGGGGCTGCACGGGGCTGGTGTACGAATGCCACACCCCATGCTGCGGGCTTGAGAGGTTTACCTGGCCTAGCTTTGACCACAGTGTACTTAACTCATGGGGAGCCTGTTGAGGTGGATGTCAGGCCAATATGTACAGGCCCCAACAGCCCTGACAGCCTCAGGGCCAGCTGCCCACCAGGCCCCGGGCCCTGAGGCTGGGTGAGAGTCCTGCCTCCTCTTGCCTCCCATCCTTCAAGGAGGGCTTAAACTACTCTAGACCCTGTGGACACTGAAGAGCCTCCTGGATTTGTCTGTGCCACCTTGGGCTTGGAAGGGGCTGTGGGAGGCCTCTGCCCACCTGCCATTCTACCTTTTGATAAGTGGGGGTGGGGGTCCAAGGCATGAGGCCTCTGGCTGGTGCGGCTGTACTAGACCCTTTCTTCCTGGACCTCCTAGCACATGGCCACTCCAGCTGGAGGAGGGGAGTCCTGAGCCCCAGCTCTGCAAGCGCAGGCTCCAGAAGAGCTGCACTGTGCCCAGGCAGACACAGGGACAGGGACATGGTCAGTGGCAGGAGGAGCAGAGCTGCATCCTGGAGCGGAGTCAGTACCAAGTGAGGCTGAGCCAGGGTGCTAGGAACGGGGGTGCAGGAATTGTCCTGGGTGGACCAGAAGGTTTTCCATTCCTGTTTCAAAAAGAAGTATCAATTAAAGCTTCAGCCTCCTGGCCTGGAGGGTGAGTTTAGGAGTTGGCCAAGACTGGGCAGTTTTTCTCCCCTCCTGCCCCCTTGAGCTCCCAGAGTCTCACCTGGGGAGAGGGGTGCTGGTCCCAGTGCCCTCCTGAAGGCTTCCTGTGGACTGCAGCCTCAGAGATGTGCCCTTGGTGGACCAGGTGAACGTGTGTGGCACTGACCTGACTTCTCTGTCCACAGCCAAGCCGGCAGCAAGCCCCGGCCAGCCGAGCTGAGCCGGATGAGCGCAGCACAGAGGCTCCAGCTCCTGTGAGTGCACTGCCCACCCCAAAATGAGGTCCTGATGCTCCCATCTTCCCTCCCACCCCACCCCCAGGGCTGTCAGGTATCTGGCCAGGTCCCCCAACCGCAGTCCACTCCAGTGCTGTGGGCAGCTGGGCCAGGGCCAGCTCTGGGGCACAGCCTGGTTGGCATGAAGCAGCCTGTTTGCAGTGGAGCCAGGAAGCCCCTTCCCCTGGGGCAGCATGGGGAGCAGCTGCTGCCGCCTCCTGGGGCTTGCCCTTGGTCCCAGGTCCTTGTGGGGTTGCGGGGAGGTGCTATCCTAGGTGGTGACATCTGCTTAGGGCAGTCACTTGCCCAGTAGAGTTCCAGTTCTCCTGTTAACAGCTGGGAGAGCTGGGGCCCGGCCTGGTGTGGCCTTTCGCATGGTTATACTTGCTGGGGCAGAGCACAGGCTGGTCCCCCACCTACTACTCCTGATGCCAGGCTGTCTCCGTTGGGAGGGCAGCAGGGGCCACCTCTGTTGCCATGGTGCTCCTTTGTGAGCAGAGCTGGCCTAGGGCCTGTGCGGGGCGCAGAACTCCAGGCCCTTAGTTCCTGCAGTGGCCGAGCCTGCCTTGGCAGCACTGGAGGGCGGGCGCCTGTTATGTAAGGCTGTCTGCCGGGAGCATGCAGACTGCCTCCTCCCTGTCTTCGGCAGCCTCTTGCCTTTAATAGTAGCTCCTTGTCATGGTCAGGGGTGGGGGCCCAGACCCCTTCCTCCCTGGGGATGGAGCAGGGAGCCAGCACCCCACAACCCCATGGGTGGGTGGGCACAGTGGCTCCAGGGTTGTTTTAACGATGGAGAAGCCCCAGGGCAGCCTCTTCCCTCCTGCCCAAAGCCCTGCTCAGCCCTAGGCCCCCTTGGCCTGACCCAGAAGGCTGCCTCTGTCCCTGCTTGAGGAGCTCGGTCTGCCTTCCTCACTCCCTACCCCTAGTCCCGGCCTCTCCTGTCCACTCTATGATTCAGCCTACACTGTGATGCCTGGGTGTGGGGTGGCCCAGTCGAGGCAGGCCCTGGGTGCAAAATGCTCTCCCCACTGCTTCAGGGGCATGGATCTGCTGACATCTGACCTTAATTCTTTCAGAGAGGAAGAAAGGACCCGCTTCCAGGACCTGCTAGCCAATCCAGCCTACAGAGCCAGCCCCCTACTGGCCATCGGGCAGCAGCTGGCCCGTCAAATGCAGCTGGATAGCAGCGTCCTGCTCTGACACGGCCTGGAGCATGCCGTGAGCTCCAAGGGACAAACAGGTGCCAGAGAAGGCCTACTCCTCGCCATTGCCACCCTGAACCTGGAGGGCAGCCTCCTCGACTGTCACTGTTAGGACTGGTGGGGTAGACCACCCCTTATCCACCCTTCCCAGGGGATCAATAAATGCTGTGTGAGCTCAGGCAGTGGGACGGTGCTTCCTTCTGTGCCCTGGCTGTCCTGTGAGGAAGACAGTTATTGTTATACGGGTCCCAGGTTTGAAGGTCAGGCTGCAGAAACATTGACTTACACCCTCAGTCTGAGGATGTGAAAGGGAGCGCATGCCTTTCCCAGGTCTTCGGGAATGGGCATCAGGTTTGTGCTGGGTGGGGACTAGCTGCCCATGGCTTTTGGGGGCATTAGAGGATGTGCGGCTCGAGCGCAGGGAGGGCCCTGGGGTCCACCGCGCAAGGGACCCAGTCACTGGTTGCTGGAATCACCTCAGAGCCTTGGCTTGGGTGTGGGTCCCACCCTCAGACCACTGGATGATTGGACCGGTCGCTGTGTCAGGGTCGCGCTGGGCCCCTGCCCGGCACCATCCTGGCCCCAGCGCTGCTATGAGCCGGCCCTCAGAGGGACTCAGACCCTGTTTGTGCTCTAAGCACCGGTATCCTGAGGTCCGTCCCAGACAGAGAGGGTGGGTGGTGGCCACGTGGCATCAGTTGTTGGGGTGAGTTGGGCCCAATAACTGTGCCCCTCAAAGCCAGGTTTTGTACAAACAGCACCTCTGCTACTTCTAGAATGTTCCTTGTGCAGCGATAAGGCCAGCGCTGGCAGCCTGGGCTGAGGTCATGGGGGCGCAGCCCCTCCATGCTTCCACGGGTTCTCGCCTGATGACCAGGGTTTTCCAGGGTGCCTGCTTGCAGGATGTCAGGGGAGCCAGCCTCCGGATGGAGATAGCAGGGCGCCAGCCTTCCGGGCCTTTCTCTGATGTCGCATTCCTAGGGCAGCTGGTCCCCTGCTTCTGGACCTGAGACAGCGGGTCTGCGTGGAGGGAGAACCTTCTTAATTTCAAGTCAAAGAGACTTAACTAAACTGTTTTTCTTCTGAAGATATTCCAATAACGTAGGTTAAAATGAGAATTACACGCATGTTCCTGATGTTGGTTCGTGTTTCCTACGTTTTCCTTAAGATTGGAGAAATCTTAATTGTAAGATTCTTGGTACAAAAACAGTGATTACTTGTATTTCTGAGCCCAAATGTGTTTTCTGGGGCCACAAAGGCACTTGGGCCTTAGAGTCTCTGGGGACCTCCTGACAAGCCTGGATCCTTACCCCTCCTTGTCACTCTAGTCCCCACATGTAAGGGGAGGCTCTGGGAGTCAGGAAAGCTGGGGCCCTGGCTGGTACCTTCTCTCCAGAGGGGAAACTGAGGCCTGGAGAGGGAGAGCCCCCCCATGACAGGCTGAGTGGAGGCCCGACCCTGGTAGCCATTGGTGCTTGTCCTGATGACGTCCCCAAGCTTTCTGATGCCCCTTGACCCCCACTTACACACTTGGTGTCTGCCCTCAGTGCAGGTCAGTACAGGGCTCAGGGTGCCCTGGGAGGAGTGCCCCGCCTTTTCCCGGGGCCAGCCCCCTCCCAACAAGCCTCCTCCCCACCTTTGGTGCCTGGGCTTCTGGCACAGCGGTGCTAACTCCCACCTCAGTGCCTCTCCTGGGCTGGGGAGCAGAGTCTAATTACATAACAATGTTTAATTAGAGAATCCAGTACCCATCCGTCCTCTGGCTGCATCTGGCTGCGGGGCTCCTGAGGGAACAAGCCTTCTCTCGGCCTCCTGCAGGTGCCCTGGGTCCCAGGGACCCAAGCCCTGCCCCCACTCTGGGCTGATGTGCCCCTTGTCCCCTGGCCTGTCACGACCCATCTTCAGTCCATCTCATGCGTGCAGAGAGACCTGGGCCCTGTCCAGGTGTATTTGGGGCCCCGCCTGGGGTCAGGGGCATCTGGGAACCAGGCCTTCTGACTGGGCCTCAGGGACACTGGGGTTACGTGCTGCCTCTGTCTGTGCCTCTTGCCTGATTAGAAGGCACTCATGGTGCACAGGTGTGCACAGGTGTAACCTGCTCCCAGTCCTCCCTCCTCTAACCCCTCCCCAGCCTGCGGGAAGGTTAGTGTGGGGTCAGCTCTGCGTCGCTGTGGCAGCCTGTAGGCCAAGTGCAGGCCAGCAGGCTTGGGCGCCTGATCCCCCGGCTCCCCAAAAAGCAGACCCTTTGGCCACACTGACATATCTTCCAAAAATAGTCCTTCATTCCTCAGGTTCAAAACGCAGTCTGAGTGGTATTTTTTTTTTTTAGCTCTTTGTTGTACAAATGTCAGGCGAGCAGAAACTGCAGAGGAGTTGAAGGCTGCCACGAGCTCACAGCCGGCAGGCTCGCCCCGCCCCCACCCTGGAGCCCCGGCATCACGCCCGCCACCTGCGGTGCTTCCACAGGCAGCTCCGGAGGCGGGGCTCCTGAGCAGCACAACCGCAGACCCAGCGCCAGGCCAGATTCGAGGAACAACCAAGTCCCAGTGTCATCAGATGTCCCCTCGGTCTGCCTGCCTCCACATCTTGGGAACGTCCTGTTTTCTTGGTGGGGGTTGGTGTCACTTCACCGTGTTCAAGCCCCTTGGAGCACCTGCCTTGGACTGCCATTGGTCCACACAATCAGCTGGCTTCTCTTGTCTCATTTGCTTTTTAGAGATTGCTTCTTAAACACTGAATTGTCTGTAATTGTGTAAAATATTACATGGTGCCAGAATGTCAAGCATACTAAAAAAAGTGCAAACCTCCCTTCTCAATAGCAGTGCTGGATAGCTAGGAATCACGGTTTTGTTTTATTCTGGGGTAATTCCCACTTAAAAACAGCACCTTGTTACACCTGTTGGGCATGTCCAGGTTTGCCTCTGAAGCCGGGGGTTGCCCCTCACACTGGATGAAAATGCCCGGGCCATGGTTGGGGGCCAGAGAAATCAAGGTCTTCCCCATGCCCCAGCTGGGGGTCCTGGCCAGTCACTTGGGCCCTGGGTCCTTGGCTTATATAGATGAGAAAAAATAACCCCACTGCCGAATGAGAAACTTGAGTGGATAATGCTGAACACCCTGCTGTGTCCAGCACCATGTCCTCACTGTCCTGGTTCCCAGGACAACCTCATGTCCCTACACCAGCCCAGTGGGGATCCTGGGCAGCCCGACACCCAAGCAGGAATGGTTGGAGAGAACGGCACTGGGGTTAAATGTGGGACGATATGGGGGAGAAGGGGAGAGGACGATGCCCTGGGAAGGGTGGCTGCTGTGTGGCTGAGCCAACGGCTGCTCTGTGGGGATCAGGTTCCCAAAGGTGGCTGCACAGCTGACCCTGCCCTGCACTCAGAGACCCTGCCTCAGGCGAGGGGCTGTGTTTGGTGATGCCGACCCAGGCTCCTGGGAGCACATTAGCTGTGGCGTGCATGCGCACGTACATATGTGCATGTGCATGCGAACATAGATGTTCTTGTGTGTAGTTGTGTGTGCTCCCGAGCATGCAAGCCTGTGGATGTGTGTGCGAGTGGTGTGATTGATTTTCCGCCTGCTGAGTGGCTTGGCACTTCCCGGGCTCAGGGCGGGCCTGCACCCGCTGCTCCCCCTGCAGTCAGGCACAGCCGTGCACTTGATCTATCCACAAAAGTACATGTGCGTGACATGTGGCACTTTGGGGAGGCTTCTAGAAGCAGCACACGATGTCCTGTGCTCACATGGTGACCAGCAACGCTTCAGGTGGTGGTCTGCGCTGGGTTCTGGTGTGGATGGTTCAGAGCAGGGCCCTAGCCACCTCACAGCGAACTTGCGTGTGAGCAGGAAATCAACATCAGCTATGGTGGCAGTGTTTGTTACAGCAACACAACCCAGCACGTAGTGACGGGTACACATCCCCTCTGGTTCAAACAGAGACGATGCAGGAAGGGTCACTGTCCATTCAGAGGTCAGGGGAGGTGCCATCCACAAGTCAGGCCAGAAGTACTGAGAAATGAGAACTTTACAGAGGAAATAGGAAGTCAGGCTTCCAGGGAGCAACAGAAGAGGAGCCTCCACTGTGGTCTCCACCATGTCCTCTGCTGTCCCCTGTGAAGGCAGCTCACAGCACAGGTGCCCATGTGCAGCAGCCACATGCACGGACAGACGCTGAACGCCACCACATGAATGACGACTCTCTACCGTGCCCAGGGCCGCGGAAGACCCTCCGTCACCCCTCCGTCACACTGAGGTCAGCAGACAACTTGACAGGTGCTTCCAAGTGACCGTGGTCCAACGGGAGGCGACGGCATAAGACGGCACATTGGGAAAGCACCAGTACAGAATACGCTATGCAGCGGATCCAGGAGGCAGCCAAAAACGTAGTCGGAGGGAACTTACGTCTCAAATGTTTTCATTACATGCAAGAGAATAAATAGTGCATGAGCTAAGCGTTCACTTCCAGACTTAGAGAAGAAAAATAAGATAAAGCCTGAAGCCCAAGGAAGCAGGAGAGACATGTGGGAAAAATGTAAAAGAAGTGGTGGGTCTGGCAAACAGGAAAATGACAGAATTTAGGACCCATGAAGCTGAGACCTACTGGCCCCTGGGAGCTGCTTGTGGGGGAATCTCGTGACCTGACCTTTCTGCCTGGGTGACTGCCAGGAAAGTAGTCCTTGCTCTACGAGGAGCCCTGGGTCCAGGTGACCGTGGGCTCCAGCCTGTCCTCTGACTACCCAGCAGTCCTTCTGCCTCAGCCCCCCCACCCCCCACCCACAGGGACAATGACGGTTTATGAATGTTTTACCTCGTTGTAGAGCACCATATTGCTGCGTCTTGGTGTGATGCATGTCCCAACATTTTCCCCCTGAGACTGGCCAGCCAGGGACTCCCCGCTGCTCTCGGTGGTGCTGGGAGAGAGCAGGCAGCAGGCCCCATTTCTACTGAGAAGGATCTGGACTGAGCGGTAGGAAGCTGGGCTTCCAGGATGGTGCAGGGGGTCAAGGGCCTTGGCTGCTCAAAGGGGTCATTTCTCATGGCCAAGTGGTCTCTCAGAGTTTTAGGAAGAGGGCCAGAGGCTCTGATGTCTGCGCATCTGAATGCCTGAGGAGCCACAGTGGGGCAGCGGGCTGGGAAGGCGGCCAGCTGGGGTGAGGGTCTGAGCTGCGGCTGGTGCCCAATAGTACCTGCCACAGCCATGCCAGGGCGGGTCCTGGGGCCCCACCTTCTCTGTTCTGTCCAGGAGAGCTGACCACAGACCTCTCAAGAATCCATAGGCTACCCAGCAGCTCCAAAAGCACAGGGAGGGGCCCCCAGCACTGACGGAAATGGCACACTTTCTCTCCTCTCTCCCAACCCCAAAAACAGAACTTGCTCAGCCAAGCACCGCGCCCCTCGGCAGGAGAAAGCAGGGGTCTTTCCGGAGCATTGTTGGGGGCAACACTGCAGCTGGGGACCCCATGTCTGTGTCTGTGGCTCCTGTCCTAGCTGAACGCAGGGCCCCTGAGCACCACCGTCCTTTGCCTGGGAGCAGAAAGACAAGCAGCTGCCCGGAGCCAAGGGAAAGTGTTTAGATGAGACGAAAACAAGGCTGTCATATATTAACGGCGGCTGTAAAACAGAGCTTAGCCTTGTAATAATATTTTGGTTCTGTTTCCACTATGTGCACCTAGAAAAATGCAAGTGCGACCTCAGCGCCGGGGAGCGTCGCATTCCACGAGCCTCACAGCATTACTGCTGTCGTTCAAGACACGAGCCCGTGCGCCCCGAGCTCCAAAGGCCGCCGCAGAGTCACCGCTTGCCGTGGGACTGGAAAGGGGGGAAATACAGCCCCGGATGCTCTCCACGGCCGGGGTGTTAGTAAGAGTGATGGGGAGCGGGGGCCGGGCTCTCGGCTCAGTGCCCGTGGAACACTCAGCCCCACGGAGCAGACGTCATTACTGCCGCGTGCTCCAGGGAGGCAGGTCTCCTCACCCACTGAGTGGAGCCTGAGGCCCAGGCCACAGCTCACAGGAGCATTTCTCCTGCCTTTCCGTGCGGCCCCTCCCAGTACGGCAATGATGCAGGTCCCCTGTGAGTGTGGCAGATCGTGACTGGGCCAGGGGAGACCTGGGTCCTTCCCACGGGGTGCCGCCTGCCCGAGTGTAGTGACCGAGGTGTTGGCCTGTGTCCCCAAGGCTATGGGCTGTGGGTTGGGAGGGCTGGGGTACCTGGGGAGAAGAAGGAATGGTTGGAGACAGCTGTCACATCTTGCGGGTCAGTGACGGGGGAGACATTTTCCCACAAATCCTGCATTCCCACACGTTCTAGACACAATTTCTGTTTGATTTCCTTGTGTGAAGCTTTATTAACAGCTTACATTTCTGTCCACTGATTTGTGAGGTGTCGAGCCAATTTTCCTGCAAGCGCACTACGGTGTTCACATGGGGCCACATGTGTGCGCCTGTGTGCATTTGTGCGTGCGTGTGTCCAGTGCGCATCATGTGCATGTGCCCATTGTGTGTGCATCGACATGTGTGCACATGGGCCTCTCTTGTTTTTGAACTTGAACTCCTTGGGCTCAAAGTAGCCCTTTGCTTGTGAAGTGATGACCTGCGAGCATCTGCAGCAGATTGGTGGTAGGTAAGTCAGTCCCGGTGGTATTTTCTCTGAGAGACACTGCCATTCCCCTGTCTCCCTGTCGACAGCCCAGTCTCAGCCTGGAGGACAGAGCACGGTGGCCTCTCCCTCCTGCCTCTGGCCCCAGGGCGACTGCAGTCTCTGACTGGCAGGCTGGGCAGAGCCTGTTGAATCAGATGGTGTTTCTGGGATCCAGATTACAAACACTTTCCGGAAGAAGCAGGAGCGGTCTGTCTGTCAGTAGAGGGGGAAACAAGAAGCGCTGGCACCTGGGACAGCTGGCTGCCACCTGGGGGTGTGGGGAGGTGGCTGGGCTTGTCAGCTCTGCAGTGCAAAGGCCCTGCACATGTCAGCCTGCAGATGCAGGGCTGCGATCTGGGCCCCAGGAGCCTAACCCTGCAGCCAGGCCCAGGAACAGGTGGGGCCTGGCTCTGCTCATGGCTCCACCAGCCTGTCCTCTGGTGCCAGAGGAGGGCAGAGTGGGAACCCAAGGTGACATCTGGAAACAGGTGGCCTGGAGCCTGGCCTGGCTAGAGCTGGGGCCACATGGAGCACCAGAGGACATGCAGGCTCTGGTGGGGATGGCGGTCCCTCAGCAGGTGCCACAGGGTCTGCCTCAGGCACCTGCTCCCAAAACCAGCTCCTTAGAGGGGATGCTGCCTCCATGGTCCCTCCAAGCACAGGTCCTGGTGCAGGGCGAGAGGGCTTTGCCCTTCAGACATGGGGCTGTGGCCCCCCTCCCTGGACCTTGCCTTGCAGGGAGGAAGTGCTGGCGGCCTCCCAGAAGAGGACAGTGTCCTGTAGGGTCCTGGCCAGAGACCTGTTGGGACTCATGTAAGACATTCTTTAGAAAAATGGGTGTTTCTTCTAACCTTCAACCCTGCTGGAGAGACCAAGGCTCGGCCCACACCCTGCAGCTTCCAGGCATTTGACCTCTTCCCACAGGTCGGACCAGCAGGCCTGCTCTGCTCCACCCTGGGTCTGTCCACTGAGGCTGCAGCTGCAGGTAGCTGGAAGCCAGCTGTGGAAATGGAGCTGGGCCCAGCTCTCCCTGGACCTTCTCCTGTGTGGGGGGCCCAGGTGGCAGCGAGTGAAGGGTCGGGGTCAGTCCTGCAAAGCACTATGCTCTGCACTGAGCCCCGAGCTAAGAGGACATCTGTGGCTGGGGAGCGTGAGCGAGGGGCTGCCCTGCCTGGTGCCCTTGAGTCCCATGCCCACCTGGCACCAAGGCTCCAGCTCCCCCTTCACACAGGCGGCCCTGGCCCTGAGGTCCTGATCCCCTGGGGCTTGGCTGGGGACAGGCATCCAGATTTGAGTCCCACTTCCCCATGAGTCTCACGTGCAACTGTATTGGAAGTCTCCTAGGCCAAGGTGGGGGATGGAGGGGCCGTCAACTTGCACTCCTGGGGAGGCAGACTGTGGGCCCTAGAAAAGGGGCCACTGGGCCAAGGTCTGCGTCCTGTCTTTCAGCCCCCAGTGCCACGCTGGACTCCCACTCCGTGGGTCCCGTGGTCCCCAGAAACCCCTTTTGGCGCCGTGCCTGAGCAGCCCAGCAGGAGCTGGCTGCGGTGGGGGCAGCATCGAAAGCTTGGCACCTCCAGGAGAAACACCTTTTATTTTTAGTCCATGTTTCCAGCTTCACCAGAGTGTGGAGGACTGAGGCAGCGATGCTGGCGGAGGCGGCGGAGGGAGCTGTCCCTGCACTTTACCACCTGTGCTGGAGTGTCCCCTCCCTATCCTCCTCCTCCTCCTCAGGCCAGGAATGCCCCTGGGGGCTCTGGGGCCATCTGCTCCCTGAGGGCAGGCAGTCCTCTCAGCCTACAGGAAGGGGGCCACGGGGCCCTCCGTGAGCCATCCCTACCCTGGACGAGCCCCTGAGATGGGGGGCAGTGTGGCAGCAATGAGAGGAAACCCCCTCTTGTGGAGGAGACCCAACCTGCTTCCGCTGGGCTGCTCAGTGGCTCCTGGAGCAGCAGCTTCGCCCAGCAGGCCAAGGGGAGACTCCGCCAGATCCACCAGCACCCTCATTCCCTGCGTAGGGCTGGGGACATCAGGGGACTGCTGACCTCTGCCCACCACACTCCCCTTTCTTCTGCCGTGCACCACCCCCCTGGTGTCCTGGGACCCACTCAGCTGCAGGGAGGCGCCGAGGCAGCAAAAGTCCGGCTCCAGGCCCTGCATTGGGCTCCCTGGGTGCTGGGGGCATCCATGCTGACCACCCCCTGCCCCATGTGGCAAAGGTCTTGGGAGCAGAGATGGGCTGGGCAGGCAGCTCAAATGCTGTTTTGAACCAAGTTGGGTGCTTCTTGGAGAAGCCTTTGGTTTGGTGTTCGGGCACATATGCTCTCTCCTGGGAGAGAGGAGACTACAACGCGGTGCAGGAGCTCTGAGTGCGCAGAAGGAGGCCTGGCCTGGAGCCGGGGTGGGAGCCAGGTCAGGCCATGGTTGGGCCAGGCCAGGGAACTGCGGTGCCTCCTAGGTAGTCCCAAAACCTCAAAATGGCTAAATGGTGTGATAAACAGCAATTCAGGGTTATTCTTGTTTACTAAGAAGAGAATTAGCGCCTTGTCTGTCTTTTGCCAGTGAGAGCTCAAGGCCACTTCGATCGGCTCTGGCCACCCACCGCCAGACAGCACAGACCAGACGCACAGGCATGGCTTCAACAGCAGACGTTCATTGGCTCCCGGTCCTGGAGGCCGGAGTCGAAGGTGAAGGTGTCACAGGGCTGGTTCCTTCTGCGGCCTCTCTCCTTGGGGCATAGATGCCATCTTCTCCTGTGTCCTCACATGGCCGTCCCTCTCTGTGTGTCTGTGTCCTGATCTCTTCTCAGAAGGACACCAGTCAGGTTGGATCAGGTCCCATCTTAGTGACATCAGTTTACCTTCATCACCTCTATAAAGACTGTATCTCCAAATACAGTCACATTCTAGGTGCTGGGGGCTAGGGCTTCCACATAGGATTTTGGGGGCACAGCTCAGCCCATAAGAGGAGCTAAGCCTTACCTGGCTGCTGGCAGCTCTGGTCTCCAAGGATATGTGAGGGTGACGGCTGTGCAGAGGCCAAGGGCCTGATCTGAGGAGGGGCCGGGGCACAGGGAGTTTCGTCCATAAGGACCTCTCCTGGGCTGGGTCCACATGGAGCCCCCAGGTCTCACACGCAGGTGGCTGAGCCCTCCCTGCCAGGACTGAGCCCAGTGGAGGCTGCTTAGGGACCACTTGTCCCTGTTGCCCTCCCAACTGTGGTGCCTTCAGGACTGGCTCCAGCTGGGCGTGACCACAGCGTCCCACTTCTGATGGCCTGTCCCATCCTCACTTTTCAGGGCTCAGTACTGACAGCTGCTGCGACTCTCCCCCCACCCCGCCCCACCGGGAGTGCAGCCGAGGAAGAGGAAGGGTTTCAAAGGCCTTCCGCCTGAAAGGAAGCCCACATCTGCAGGGTGGCTCCTGTCCGACGCGCCATGTGTGCCACCGCAGCAACTCCGCCCGAGGTCGGCTTTATAAGCTCTGGGCCGGTGTCAGCTCTTATGTGAAGATGGGGATCTTCGGCCAGCACAGTCTGGGAGATGCAGGTTAGGCAGGGTGGAGAACTGGCTCCGCAGCAGGACCTACCAGAGCCTTTAACGGGCTACCACGAACTCCGGCTCTTCCGGGGGGTGAGTCCCCAGGGCAGCTGGCTGCTCTCTCCAGTGCGCTCGCTGCAGGAGGGACCCCGGGAGCCTGCGAGGTGCAGACTGCCTTAGGACCTTCTTCCTTGCAGAGGGGGCCCTGGTTTCTTGGACTCTTAATTGTGTGTTGTTTTTGTGATTGTGGCCCTGGGGTCCCCTGTGTCAGCAGCTATGGTAACTGCGGGGGGCCTCTACAGGCCAGTGAGCCAGAGAGTCTGTGGGAAACTGACCAGTGCTGGACCCAAGGTGTGGCTGTGCTGACTGGAGCTGACGGGATCCAGGCCCTTCGGTCCTGACCTCCCCCGAGGACACGGTGCCCAGAGGCAAAGCTGTCCTTGTTGGAGGCAGGGCGGGCTTATCTCAGTTTGCTGGTGAAGCTGGAGACAGTGGGAGGTAAAAAGGCTAAGTGAGACATCCTGTTGCTCCAGGTCCACACTGACCTCACTTCCAACGCTCCCCACTGTGTGTGGGGTGGGAAGGCCTGGGGTTTCCTAAGGGGTGACAAAGCCCAGGGCAGCACCCCTGGCTGGGGGCCCTGGACACACGTTGCTACCTCTCTCCTGCCCAGTAGTCCTGGCACCAGCTACCTGGCACCTTCAGCCCTCACAGCACACATCCCCCTGAGCCCCTGGAGGTGGCATGCCTGGGCCTGGGACGGCACTGGGCAGAGGGGTGCTATCAGGAGTTCACTGAGTGACTAAACACACGTAACGAGGAGGTAACCGGCTGTCTAGTTAGTCCTGATTTGTGTCTCAGCAAAGCTGCATGTAAATTGCATTTTGGTAAGTTAATTTCCCATTGATCTGATGAATTTCAGGAATGCTCTCTCTCTTTTTCATTCGTGGTTACATTTTCCGATCGACAGTGCACCCACATGCAGGGACGGTACACGGGTAGCTGCCATATTGGGAGCACACATGCCCCGAATGTGAGACCGTGTTATAGGAGGACTTTCATAAGGAGAGAGCGTTGGGCTGCAGGCCAGAAGAACTGGTTCAAGTTCTGGGGACACTCGACGGGAGCAGGGTCAGGCTCAGACCCTTCCCCGCCCCAAGCTGGCCGACTGCCCTGCTCTCCAAACCTGGGGGCGCTGACTCTGTCACCCTCCAATGCCCTTGACCTGAGGCACCATAAATAAAGGACACTTGAACGCCCTTTTCTGGTGCCTGGGCCACGTAGCAGGCAGGGGCAGAGGGGGCCTGAGGTGAAGGTCAGCTTCCCTTGGGCCTTCAGTGGTGTGGCTGTGACTTCCGGGACAAATGTGGGGTGTTAGGCCCAGAGTGATCTCCTGAGTTGGGGTTCAGCGGTAGGAGCGGGGCAGCCCCTCACTGCCCAAGGAGGGGCCATAGCCAGCAGGGGCTGCGTTGCGCCAACCTTCAAGGCTGGCCTCTCCCACCCTCTGTCTCTTCTCCGTCTTCAAGTGGCCTCTGCTCTGCGAGTCAGTCACGCCTCTGCCTCTCTTACAGGGACACCTGTGGTGGTATTTCGGGCCTACCTGGATAATCCAGGATCGTCTCCTTACTTTGAAATCCTTCATTCAATCACATCTTTTGCCATACAGGTGCTATTCTCAGAAGCCAGAAATTAGGAAGTGCAGGCATCTTTGGGGCCTTTTCAGTCTGATACGCAGTCGATTTTCCAAATGCATTACTCACTCCTGCATGGAGGAAAGAGGCTGCTTAAACTTTTGTAACAACGTCTTACTGATCTTATGTATTAGATCTTCTATTTTTCAGCCAATTCTCTAGGGAGCTAAGCGTTAGCAGTGACCCAGCCTGCAGCAGTGAGTCACCGTCATTTGTCCTCAGCGGTGGCACTGCCGCCACTGCTGGCCTGTGTCTGAAGGCCCTTGGTGGTTTGACCTTTAGCTATGACATGGGCCAATGGCTCACGGTGGATTCTCACCCTGTCTTGGAGGGCGTCTCTCATGCCTAATTCTCTAAGAATTTTTTTATGAGGAATTAAATGATCAGACAGGGAGTCTCTTTACTGGGGGACAATCCCTAGAACAAGCCCTTCATTTGCACAAACATGAAGTTGATATCGAGTTTGTTTTCTATCAGTGAACCACAAACTTGAAAGCAGGCAGGGGCATATCTGCGGAGTCAGTGGGCCCCACGGCAGGGCAACTGAGGAGCTCACAGACTGCTTAAGTAGCCTGCGTGGGGACACCTGCAGGGGCAAGAAGGCAGGGACCAGCCACCTTGACTTGACCATGTAGGAGGGCGATGAAGAGGTTGTGCTGGAGCTTACAGTTCCGCCCTCCCCACAAAGAACTCGAGGGGATGGGCACACAGCCCCAGGACCAGGGCTGTGGCCACGTTGCCCAGCCTGGCCATCCCACCGCCCTCAGCATTGATGCTAGAAATGCGGGGCAGACAGAGGGTCCCTTGCTCTCTACAGCCTTGCAAGAAAGTGGTTAGGGCTACTTGGAGAGAATATATTTCCTGGAAAACATCACAGCAAAGACCTGCTTGCTATTGCAGAGTTTGCAAATATCGTAGAATAACTGGAGATTATCCTGGCCTGGAAAAAATTTCACACAGCCGATCTACTAGCCAAAAACTTCTGGAGAGAGAAGATGGAGTGAAGTCCAGGATGTGTTCATCCAAAGCTCCCCACCCCAGATGGAGAGCCTGTCTCATTCCCTTCAGTCGGAGAACACCGGTGCCTCTGGGTCCTGGGGCCAGGCCAGAGCCAAGGTCCCTGTCCTCCTGACCCCCACTTCAATCCTCGAGTCAGTCCAGGAGGGCTGGGTCAGGCTCGAACATGCCCCCTACCTGCACGGCCAGCCGGGAAGTCACTTCAGGCCCAGGGGCCAGAGCAGGACCCCCTGACACATGCAGGCTGCAGGAGGAACCAGAGCCCTGAGTGCCCCTGCCCAGAACTGACACTTCCTTCCTCTGACTTCATCTGCAAAGCAAGTCCATGGCCAGGCCGGAGCAGGCAGAAAATGCAGCCCTACTACGTGCTTTGGTAGAACAGAGCGCTGGGTATCCTTGAACACCCCTAATCCCTCCACACTGAGACCTCTGGGACCCCCTGCTGCCTTGGGGAGAGGCCAGCACAGGATCAGGGGTGGTGGACTCTGCCTGCCAGAGTATCAGGGGCAGGTGCTCCTAGGATCTGAACAACTGAGGGCAAGAGGGCCTGATGCTCCTGGGCGAGCTGTCCAGAGGGTCAGGGAGCCAAGGTGGGCCCAGGAGACAGGTGATTGGCACCTGGAGAGTGGAAGTAGGATCTCAAGGAGAGTGTCTCCTCTTCTGACACCTGTGGTCACTTCCCACATGAAGGTTGCTTCCAACTACTGTGCCCTGACTCGGAAAGAACCCTCCATTCTATCACAGTCCCCTGTTACAAAATGAGCCTGTGGGGGAATGAGAGACCGTGGTGGGGCCAAGTTCATAGGGCCGGGAACAGGCAGGTGGAGCAGGAGGTACCCGGCTGGGAGCCCTGCCTGGAAGGGGCCCGGCTGAGGCCTCTGAGTACTGCTGAGGCCAAAGAGATGCCCCTCAGGGCAGGTGGGAGCCTCCAGGGGCACATCCCCAGCAAGGCTAGAGGCAGGAGAGGAGGGGTCACAAGCTGGGCCAGCACATGAGAGTTACGGAGGCCGCTCTGGCCGTGTTCACACCGGACAGAATAGAATTTGTAGAGATCAGAGAAGTCAGGCGTGACCCAGAAAGAAGATACGACAACGGAGGAACTGTGTGCTCCAATAGGAAGAGTTTGATAGATGATTTCCTAAAACACAGGAATTCACCATCCTCTGGTCCACTTTCCCGTGAGCAGGAGCCAGGGGCTTGGATTCAAGGCTGACTCTGCCCAGCGCTGCAAACCTGGCCGAGCTGCCTTCGGTTCCTTCTTGGAAGATGAGGGGCTGGGCCATGGGCCTGGGCTCCTATCTCTCACACCCCACCCCAGTCTGGTGCTCCAAAGCCTCTCGCACCAGGTGTCCAGGACAGAAGTCAGGCTCTCCAGGCTTGGGGCACAGTTACCAAGGGGTGGGGATGCCCAGCCCTCCTTCCTCACCCTGAAGGGTAGTTTCTAGAATTTCCTGCAGGAACATGCTCACCTCACCACAGTATAAACACGGAATCCTTAGAGTCAGAAATCAATGGAAGATGCGAGTAAAATAGGCCTTGGAGGGCAGAGGGAGGGCTGGAAGCCTGCCAGACACTGTCACTACAGTGGCAGGATGCCAGGGCTCTTGGCACAAGGGTATCCGGGGTAAGGACCTGGCCAGGCTCTTCCTTGAGAGCCGCAGGGGGAAACCAGCTCTACGGGCCCCTCCTCGCCCCTGGGTGAGCCCCCACACAGCCCGTAGGCCTGGGTGCACGGCTGGATTGCCCCCACCACGTCAGGTGCCACACCCATCCCTGGGACCTCCGAGCTCAGTGGATGTGACCTGCCATTGGAGCATCCCTTCATCATCGTTACCTACTTTTAAAAAAATCACCTCTACGGCATTTTAGGAAATTGAAGTATAATTTATCTGTCTTGAGAATCACCTTAAGGTGAGTGTGTGGTTCGGTGTCACTGAGCACACTCACACGCATCGTGTGACCACCAGCACTGTCTTGTTCCAGAGCTTTTCGTCACCCCAAACAGAACCCTGTGCCTGTTGACACTCCCTCCCCTCTCTCCTCCCCTCTCAGCCCTTCAGCCACGGTTCCCCTGTGTCTCTACAGATTTCTCTATTCTGGATATTCTGCACGAACGGACTCATATAGTATGTGGTCTTTTACGTGTAGTTTCTTTCCACTTAGCACAAAGTTTCCGAAGCTCATCCATGTTGTACCATGTTAGCACATTCCTTTTCACAGCTGAATAATATTCCACCGTGTGGAGAGACCACCTTTTGTCTATCTGTTCATCAGTCGATGGACACTTGGCTTATTTTTGCCTTTTCACTATTACGAATAACGCTGTGACAAAAATCCACATACAAGGTTCTGTGTGGACATTCTCTTGGGTGTTTGCCTCCAAGTGGAATTGCTGGGTGAAATGGTGACTAACTGTTTGAGTTCACAAATGAAAAAATACATTTATACTCCCTTTTGTTACCTGTCCCAATGCTCTACCTTTCTTCACGTTGATTCCAGCGACCATGTAGCGTCCTTTCATTTCAGCCTGAAGACCTCCCCTTAGTATTTCTTGCAGGGCAGATTTGCTGGCGGTGAATTCTCTCCGATTTTGTTTATTTTTGTTCATTTTGTTAAAATTTGTATATATTTTCATTTTGCTTGCTTACAGTAAAAATATAAATAAAATAGTAATTTTGTTGTCTTACCTTGTAATTTGTTTCCTCTCAGTCTTTCTCATTTCTGGGGGACAGTTTTCCTATGTATAGAATTCCTGGTTGACGGTCTTTATCTCTCAGCACTTTGAATATGGCATCCTGCTGTCTGCCGGCCTCCGAGGGGCTGAAGACAAATCAGCTTTTGATCTTATTTATGATCCCTTGTATGTGATGAATCATTTCTCTTTTGCTACTTTAAAATCTCTGACTTTGCCTTTTCATAGTTTGATTATGATGTGTCCAGGTGTGACTTAATTTGAGTTTATCCTTCTTGGTGTTTATTGAGCTTCTACAATGTGTAGATTGTTTTCATGAAATTTGGGGATTTTTTGTCTTTTTTTTTCAGATATTCTCTCTGCTCTTTTCTTCCTCTCTATTTCTGTGTGTGTGTATTTCCCATTATGTCTGTTTCCCATTATGTGTATTTCGGCATGCTTAATGGTGTCCCGCAGGTCTGAGACTCTGCTCATTGTTCTTTGTTCTGGTTTTGCTCTGTTCTTCAGACTGGATAGGCAGACCTATCCTCAGGTTTGCTGATTGTTTCATCTGCTGGCTCAGATATGCTCATGAGCCCCCACAGAATTTTTCATATCAGTTATTGTGCTTCTCAATGCCAGAATTTCTACTTCATTCTTTTAATAATTTCTATCACTTTATTGGCATTTCCTATTTAGTGATATGTTGTTCTCATACTTTCTTTTAGTTCTTTATATGTGGTTTCCTTCCGTTCATTGAACATATTTAAAATAGCTGATTGAAGTCTTTGTCTAGGAAGTTTAATATCTGGGCTGCCCCAGGGAGTTTCCAATGGTTGCTTTTTTCTTCGCATAAGACATACCTTCTTGTTTCTTTGCATGCCTCTCATTTTTTAAAAAAAACTGGACACTTTAAATGCTGTAACATGGCAGCACTTGGAAATCAGATTCTCTCCCCTTCACAAGGTCTGTTGTTGCTAGTAGTTGTTTTGTTGTTGTCTGTTTAGTGATTTTCTGAACTAATTCTATAATTGTCATGTATTCTTTGTCATGCATGGCCACTGAAGTCTTTCTTCAATTAGTTTAGTGGTTAGCCAAAGGTTGAACAGAGATTTCCTTAAATCCCTGGAACCAATAAGTTTCTCGGACTTTGCTGAGGAACTCTGCGTGTGTGTTGGGGGGCACCTTCACCACTCAGCTGGGCAGCTGACAGTCTTCGAGGCTGCTGTGGGGATGGGGTTGGCAGATGGGAACCGGGCGTATTAGAAGCCACAAAGCACACTGTTCTTACCGAGATTCAGCTGTTTCTGAATAAGCATTTCTCATTTCAAGTCTTTGGTTAATTTCTAGAGCTCTGAAAAAGTTGAATCTGACTGATTTTTGCCAGTGTTCTTGTTGCTTTTATGACCAAGAGGCTCTTTGGATATTCCTATTCTACCATTTTACTGATATAATTATTCAAAATGTTAAAAACAGCTTTACAGATGTAAAATTGACATATGATAAACTACACACATTTCAAGTGCACAGTTTGACCAGATTTGACATATGTATACACCTATGAAACCATTACCACAATCAAAACAATGACATACCCCCCCACCCCAAAATCTCCTTGTGCTCCTCTGTGACCCCTCACTCTGCCCTCTGTACCGCCCTCTATCTCCTGGCAACCACTGGCCTGCTTTCTGTCACTGCAGATCAGTTTGCATTTCCTGCAGTCTTGTGTAAGTGGACGTGTTCTGTCTCTCCGCATCATTACTTTGAGGTCCATCTATGTTGCTGTGTGACTCAGTAATTCATTCCTATTTATTTGCTGATTAGAATTCCATTGTATGGGTGCACTACAGTTGGTTTATCCATTGCCCTGTTGGTGGACATGTGAGTTGCTTCTAGATTTTGGCTTTTACAGATAAAATTTCTATGGACATTTATGTGTAAGTCCTTGTTTGGATACGTGCGTTCATTTCTTTTAGGGGGTAAAATGGCTGGATTGTATGGGAGATATGTGTTTAACTTTTTAAGAAATTGTCAAACTGTTTTCAAAAGATGGTGTACATTCTCATCAGCAGTGTATGAATTGCTCCACTTTCTCCCCAACACTTGAGACTGACATTTTAAGCTCTTCTAATAGGTAGACAGTGGTATTTCATTGTGGTTTTAATTTCTTTGATGACTAATGATATTGAGCATTTTTGTGTGCTTTTTTAAAAATATATTTTATTAATTATGCTATTACAGTTGTCCCATTTCCCCCCCTCACTCCCCTCTGCCCTACACACCCCCTCCCACCCACATTCCCCCCCTTTAGTTCATGTCCATGGGTTGTACATATAAGTTCTTTGGCTTCTACATTTCCTATACTATTCTTACCCTCCCCCTGTTTATTTTTTACCTACCATCTATGCTACTTATTCTCTGTACCTTTTCCCCCTCTCTCACCCTCCCACTCCCTCACTGATAACCCTCCATGTGATCTCCATTTCTGTGGTTCTATTCTTGTTCTAATCGTTTGCTTAGTTTGCTTTTGTTTTTGTTTTAGGTGTGGTTGTTAATAATTGTGAGTTTGCTGTCATTTTACTGTTTGTATTTTTTATCTTCTTTTTCTTAGATAAATCCTTTAACATTTCATATAATAAGGGCCTAGTGATGATGAACTCCTTTAACTTGACCTTATCTGAGAAACACCTTATCTGCCCTTCCATTCTAAATTAAAGCTTTGCTGGATAGAGCAATCTTGGATGTAGGTCTTTGACTTTCATGACTTGGAATACTTCTTTCCAGCTCCTTCTTGCCTGTAAGGTCTCTTTTGAGAAATCAGCTGACAGTCTGATGGGAACTCCTTTGTAGATAACTGTCTCCTTTTGTCTTGCTGCTTTTAAGATTCTCTCCTTAATTTTAATCTTGGCTAAGGTAATTATGATGTGCCTTGGTGTGTTTCTCCTTGGGTCCAACTTGTTTAGGACTCTCTTAGCTTCCTGGACTTCCTAGAAGTATTTCCTTTGCCAGATTGGGGAAGTTCTCCTTTATTATTTGTTCAGATAACTTTTCCATTTGTTGCTCTTCCTCTTCTCTTTCTGGTACCCCTATAATTTGGATTTTGGAATATTTAAAGATGTCCTGGAGGTCCCTAAGCCTCTCTTCATTTTTTTGAATTCTTGTTTCTTCATTCTTTTCTAGTTGGATGTTTCTTTCTTCCTTCTGGCCCAAACCATTGATCTGAGTCCCAGTTTCCTTCTCATCACTATTGGTTCTCTATATACTTTCCCTTATTTCACTTAGCAAAGCCTTCATTTTTTTTCATCTAATTTGCGACCAAATTCAACCAATTCTGTGAGCATCTTGATTACCTGTGTTTTGAATTGTGCACCTGATAGGTTGGCTACCTCTTAGACACTTAATTGTATTTTTTCTGGCGCTTTGATCTGTTCTTTCATTTGGGTCATTTTTTTTGTCTTGATGTACCTGTTAAGTAGTGAAGGGCAGAGCCTTAGTTGTTCATCAGGGCAGGGTAACCCACATCACTTCGTTATGACACTGTAGGTGGGGAAGGGGTTCAAGAGGGAACAATGGCACTTGCTCCACTCTCTGCCAGATTTCAGTCACTTCCCCTGCTTCTGACAAGCAAATTGAGCCCTTCTAGTGCTGTTCCCAGTGAGTCGGTTTGTGTATGTTCTAGGACCCTGTGGGTCTCTCCAATGTACTCTCCTGCTGCCGCCTCAACCCCCAGAGGTGTTTTCAATCAGTGGTTTGAGGCTTTATTTCCCTGCGATGGGCCCTGGGTTGTGCAGATCATCCTTCTCCGCAGTTGTTTCTCCCAGTTTATCTGCATGCGAATGTGGGACGGCCCACTCCACTGGTTGCCACCTTGCTGGGTCCATCAGCTGCCACCTTGCCACAAGTCCTCTCTGCCTCTCCTACCAGTCTGGATGAGTATGTCGTCTTTAACTCCTCGGTTGTCAGACTTCCATACAGTTCGAGTTTCTGTCAGTTCTGGTTGTTTTTGTTTTTAAATTGTTGTTGTCCTTCTTTTGGTTGTGTGAGGAGGCACAGTGTGTCTACCTATGCCTCCATCTTCTGTGCACTTTAACTCATTATCTGCCTTGGCTCTTTGGTAAATTGTCTGTTCAAATTTTTTGCTCATGTTTGAAAGGAGTCATTAATTTTCATCTTATTGAGTTTTGAGAGTTCTTTATATATTTGAATACACATCTTATCAGACACATAGTTTGCAAATATTTTCTTTGAGTTTGTGGTGTGTCTTTCTTTATCGAAATAGAGGCTTTTTGAAGAACAGAAGTTTTAAATTTGATGAAGTCTAGTTTATCAATTTGTTCTTTTAAGGATCATACTTTTGGTATTGAATCTACAAAATCTTTGCCTGACCCAGAAGTCACAAAGATTTCCTCCTATGCTTCCTTCTAGAAGTTTTATAGTGTCAGGTTTTACATTTAGATCCGTGGTCCATTTTGAGTTGATTTTCATATTTGGTGCAGGGTATAGATAAATATTTATTTTCCCCCATATGGCTAGCCAGTTGTTCCTGCAGCATTTGTTTAAAAGACTTCCCTTTGTCCATGGGACTGACTGTGCTTTTTTGTCAAGGCTCAGTTGTCCCTGTGTGTGGGGGTCTATTTACGGACTTTATTGATAGAAACGTCCTCTCTTGGTTACTGTTTTTATAAAGTCTTGAAGTCAGGTAGCATAAATTCTCCAACTTTGTCTTTCTCTTTCAAAGTTGTTCTATTACATGTCCTTTGCATTTCCTTATGGATTTTAGAATAAGTTTTCAGATTCTACCAAAAAAAGCAGTAGTGGCTTCTGGGACTTCAGCTGGCTTTCTGTTGAATCTGTAGATCAATCTGAGGAGAACTGATATCTAAAGAATGTTGAGTGTTCCAACCCATGAGGACAGAAAAATTTCTTATTTTTTAGTTTCTTTTTAATATTTTTGAGCATTGTTTTGTTGTTTTATGTGTCTAAGTCTTTTTGCATCCTTTTTTTCTGATTTACCCATCAGTATTTCACTTTTTCATTTAATTATAAATGGTGTCATTCTCAATGGCATCGTTCTTCTCAGTGTTCAGTTGTTCATTGCTAGTGTAGAGAAATACAGTTGAGCTTTGGATATTGCTCCTGATCCTGTAAACTGTTAAACTCACCCATTAGCTCTAGTGGCTTTTTTTGTAGATTCCTTTAAACTTTTTTGCATAGATGAATATGTCATCTACAAATATAGTTTTACTTCTTCTTTTCCAGTCACAGTGCTTTTTATTTTCTTTTTCTGTTCCTAACTGCCATGGCCGGAATACTAATGGAGCTGGAAAGAGCAGACATCCTTCTCCTGTCCCTGATCTTAGATGGAGGGTGTTCCACCTTCTCGGCAGGAAGTACGACTCGGACTGCAGGTATTTTGTAAACGCCCTTTATCAAGTAGAGGAAGTTCCCTTCTATTTCTAGTTTGCTGAGAATTTTTATCAGAATCAAGGTTGGATTTTGTCATGTGCTTTTTCCGTCTACTGAGATTATCATATTTTTCTTTTGGTTTGTTAACGTGGTGAATTATGTTGATTGGATTTTGAATGTTAAATCAACCCTGAATTCTTGGGCTGAACTCCACTTTGTTCTGATGTCTTATCTCTTTTCATACTGTTGGATTCCGTTTAATAAGTGTTTGTTTAGAATTTTATCTATGTCAGAGATATTTGTCTGCATTTTTCTCTTGTAATATGTCTGATTTTGTGTCAGGAAAATGCTGGTGTGATAGAATGACTTGGGAATTATTTCTTTCTTGTCAGTTCTGTGAAAGCGTTCATGGGGAATCGCGACTAGTTAGTTCTTCCTTGACTGTCTAATGGAATTCCCCAAGGCAGCTTTCTGGGCCTGGGGTTTAATTTGCGGGAAGGTTTTTAATTAGAAATGGAGTTTGGTGATTGGCCCTCTGCTGTGTGCTCAGGGAAGCCCTCAGTGCAGTGTGCTTCTCTCTGGTTCTCTGGCCTACAAACTGTAGCTGCCTTGGTTTCCCTGATTCTCAGCATCCCCAACTCAGGATGCCCACCAGGCTCCACTGGGGTTCCCTCCGTGCACTGTGGCCTGGAAACTCTCCCCAGGCAGCCAGCCGGGGCACTCACCTCGTCTGTTCACATCTCTCAGGCTTTGTGGCTCTTTGTAGCCTGAAGTCCAGCACCTTGAAAATCCCGGTTTCACATGTGTTGTCAGATTTTTTGGTGGTTTCAGGTAGGAAAGTAAATCCAGTCCTGTCACCCCATCTTGGCTGGAAGTGGAGGTCTCCCCGGAGCACAGTGGTGACGCTTTTATCAGAGAGCTCTGAGGCAAACGCACCTGTGCTTCGTCTTTGTGGGCAGGCTGCGTGAACTCTGCCTGACTCCCAGGAGCCAGCGCATCTCCAGCACCATCGCCCTATGAGGCCAAAGGGCCAGATGTTGAAGGACCAGCTGCAGACTTGGCCTCATCCACCGTCAGTGCAGCTGGGGCTCTGGCCAGGGGCCCCCCCGAGTCGCTCCAACCAGGAGCAGTGCGAGCCGGCCACCAAGGCCAGCACATGGTCTCTCCGTCAAATTAAGTAACTGCATCCATTTGCTTGATGTAAATCTTAAATGTAAGCAGTGGATCTGCTTTCAAGTGAATTATTCACCAGGAAATGGGCAAAGCCTCCCAGGAGATCAATGCTTGGGTTCTGAGTTTTTATTTTCCTAAAAGGATCGCTAAGTGCTGGCAAGCAGAGGCTGCGAGGAACCGCCGTGGTGATCCTGGGAGAGCCTTAGAGCAGCAGCCCCAGGCCAGCTAGGGTTTACGGTGTCTGAGCTGTGGTAGGGCCTGTGGGGTGGGGGGAGGAAGTGTGTGCAGCTGGGAGCGTTTCTGGTGAGACAGCCAGACCTTCCGCTGTTGGGGGCCATTGGGGTCAGTGATGGCCAGGCCCTGCCGACTCATCTCAGCAGCTGATTGGTGACTGTGCAAGGGACAGTCATGGGGAACCTCCCTCAGGTTCAGGTGGTACAGCTAGTTCAGCCAGGTAAATCAGGGAGTGGGGGACCCCACAGCCAGGGGGTGGGCCTGGGCCCACCACTGGAGGAGACGGGCCTTTGTGAAGCCCCGTGGGCTGCTCTGGAGGCCCTGCGTCATCCACCTTGGAGGACAGCCAGTCAGTGGGCGAGAGCTCCATCGCCCACTGCAGCCCACACATCACAGGTGGACATCAGAGCTGCGGCTTCCCCAGGAAGGCACCTCGTCCTGGCCGCTCCTATGAAAGTTCTGGCAGGGCCAGGACACCCCCAAGATGTTATCAGTAGCCTTGCTTCCCCCTTTTATTACAAAATGTGTGTGCATTCCCTTTAGAAACTTGAGAAAGTACAGATTGGCCAAAGGAAGATAATAAAAGTCTCTGGTATTCCAACCACTCAGACAGAATCCCTCGATATTTACTTTGTCGTGTGGCATTTCAGATATGTGTGGGACCACCCTGTTTATGTCCTGGGGCACTGTGTTTGAACTTCATCACATGACCACCTGTCCATTTACACTCGCCTGCCATTTTCCCTGGACATGCCACACTCCACCAGGTGTGTGTCCCAGTCCCCAAGGCCACACACTCGGTCCCTCCCAGGTTCCACTCTGGAAGCATGCAGCCATGAGGACTGTGGTGGCCTTTGGTCCTTTATCCGCTTGACATGTAACTTGGGCCCCCTGTTCTCTCTCAGACATGGGTGTGTGAGGCAGTCCAGCTGCTGCTTCTGGGCAGAGATTGGGTCAGGGAGGGTCATGTGGCCTGAGCGCAGCCATCAGAGCCTTCCCAGGGAAGAAGCGCCCTCTGTTCCCAGAGCGTGCCAGCTGTGGGGGCACCTCTGCGCCACCCTGGAGGGCGGAACACCCTGGGTGTGAGAGGAGCAGGGCCTGCTGACTTAGCAGGGCCCAAAGCAGAGTCCCCTTCGTGTCTCTGTTGCACCAGCCAAGGGTGCTTGTTTGCTTGTCTGAGCTGGTGGGAGACACACCTGGAGTGGACCTGGGCTTGTAGTCAGAAGTGTGCAGATACGTGGAAGGGGGTGCCAGGAGTGGGGTGTTACACATGGCAGTGCTGGAGGGGGCCTGGCCGGCGTGGGTGAGGTAGGGTAGGGGATGATACGTGGCCCCAGGCGGTGGCAGAGTGCGCCCCCCGCCACGTGGCAGGACCTTGGACTCGGCCCAGGGGCTTACCAAAGAATGTTGTCTAGGCCACTTCCTGGAGCCTTCCACTCCTGTCGGCCCAGCTCCACTCAGGCACTTACGGGGGGAAGAAAACCCAGCCACTTGGGTGAAGCCCCTTCAGAGGATGGTGGGGGTCCCAGCTGATGAGGGTGGGAGTGAGCGTGCCCCTCCAGGAGGGAAAGTAGGTGCTCTTCCCCAAGTAAGGCCAGGCACACATCTGTCTCCTGAGACAGGAATGAGGCTGGACCCATTCTTCAGACACCTTTCCTCCCCCTGCCCAAGTCCCCATAGTGTTGGCCGTCATGGACCATCCTCTGGAGGCAGCCGGGGCGGTGACAGTGGGGCCTCTCCCCCGCAGAGGGCTGGGATGCTGCAGCCCAGGGCGGCCGTGGACCCCCGCCCCCACTGTGAGAAGTGAACAGCTAACGGGCTGCTGCCCCCTTTGCCAGTGGCCACTGAGAGACGGAGGTAGGAACATTGGGGGCCCTGCTCTGACCATCCAACTGGGCTGTTGGCAGCTCTTGGCCAGGCTGTGGCCCCGGCCCCTTCTCGGCAATGGCTGCTTCTCCACTGTTTCCATGGCCCAGTCTTTCATGCTGGGCCTGAATTGCTCCATCCTGACCACCTTTGGGCTCGCACGTCACCAAGGCCGGCTGGCATCTGAGCCTGTGGGGGTCTGTGAGCTGGGGTGGGGTGGGGAGAGGGCTGGGAGCAGTTAGTGGGGGGCTTGGCCTTCCTTTGCGTGGCAATGTGGAACTGCCCTCTTCAGTCACCGCCCCTGTGACCTGGGCAACACCTACAGCCAGGAAGAAGACAATGTGGGTGGGGGAGCAGGGGCCGGGGTGGGAGGACAGCAGGGGGAGGCGGGGGAGGGCAGCGGCAGGTGGCAGTGGCTGGACGGGGACTGTGGGTTTTCTCCTTAGTGCTGTTCAGGCTTTTATGCTACGTGTGGGAGTGGCTTTGACAAACTGAAAATGGGTCCCACTAGGCCCAGGGGAGCCTCCTGGGCCCCTGTCCTCCACTGGCTGCGCAGGCTGCAGCTTGTCAGCGAACCCTTTGCTGCCAGATAAGGATCGGGGACTCCCACGGGATGCAGCGGGGACACAAGGACGGGGTGTGTGGTGTGGGCTGGGCAGGGTCCTGCCCCCACTGGAGCCCCTGTCCTCTCTGTGAGTTGGACCTGGACGTGGAAGGTTCAAGCTCCCTCCAGCCTCGAGTCGCCACTTGCCCCTGGCACTGGGTCCCTATGTGGGGAGCTGGCAGTGCCAGAGTCACCGGAAGGCAAGTGCGCCGGCCTTATCTGTGACTGTTTTCCTGGAGGCGAGCTTCGCCTCGGGCTTTCTGGAAACTCTCACCCCCAGCTGATATTGGACATTCCCAGACATTTTTGGGCCCCCGGGCTCCTGGCATCCTGGTGGGCGGCGCTGGGAAGAAGGCCCAGCTCCAGCTCCCACAGGCCCAGCTCTGTCACTGCTGATGGCATCGGTCACCGCTCTGTTTTTGTGGGCAGCACACCCAGGGGCTCTGTTCCCACCCTGCGCCCCCGCCATGAGGCTGACCCGAGGGGCCCTGTGCATGGGCCTCTGCTGCCAGGGACAGGAGGGGGACAGGCTCTGGGGAGGGAGCAGCTGGCTGGGCCTCGGGGAGCGCGGTTTGCTAGCACCGGTACTCAGTCCGCCGAGACAGTAGCTGACGCTGTCCAGTGCTCGGTTCCTTCCAATCCCTTGATTCCAGAGACGAAGAGACCAGGGCTGCTGGGTTGGAGGAAGGCAGCGGACAGTGGCCTCGGCACCCTGCGGAGCCTTTATGAAAAGCAGTTTGACATCCTAGTGAGACCTGAGATGACATCAGAAACGATACAGCGTGGGATGCACTCTGGACAGGAAGGTGGTAAAATTAAACTATCTTTCCCCCCAAATAGCAGTTCAGCTGCTTTCCTGTGCTAGTCTGTGCCTCGGTCCCCGGGAGCAGCCTGAGGGAAGCCCATGCCAGGCACCCGTCCCAGCACGGCCTGCACATGACGCCCTGGCCTTCAGCCTCATGCCTCTGTGGCCGGCAGTGAACACCTAGGGGAGCCCAGTCCGTGGACACTTGTCCTGTGATGTCGGCCCTGGGCTGTGGGCTTGACCAAGGGGCAGAGTAAACATGTGGCCACCATCCAGGGGCTGGATGTCTCCCCGTGTGTGTGGGGGGGAGGGGGCGTTGTGTGGTCGTCGAAGTATTTTTAGCAGGTATCCTTTCCTGAAGGCTGCGGATTGCCAGAGGTAGGGGCACCCAGGGCTTAAAAATGCCAGCATTTCCACCAGTCCCCGTCCTCAAAGCTGGTCATTTTCATGGTCACCAGCTGAGAACCTAGGGTGTCCATGCCAGGGGTTGAGGGCTGCCCTGCATCATGGCTCCAGCAGGCATGTTTGGGCTGGGCTGGGCTTGCGGGGGAACATTCAGAGGGAGGGGTCCCAGGCGAGAAGGGATTCCCCAGGCAGAGGTCAGCTGCAGGGCCTCCAGCTGGTCAGTCTCGACTGCAGGAGGGGAGAGCGCAGATCAGTGACTGAGTTTCCTGCTGCAGCCAGAAGAGGCCAGGGGCCAGCAGTCTGGACAGCCCCACCGGGCTGCCACGAGGTGTGGGCAGGGCAGGCTCCTTCTGGAGGCTCCGGGGCAGGGTCTGTTCCCTGCCTCTTCTGGCCCCAGAGGCTGCGGGGTTCCTTGGCTTGTGCTCCCTCCTCTGTCTCAAGGCCAGCCACGTGGGGCTGAGTCTTCCTCACTTCACGTCACGTCCCTCTCTCCTGCCTGCCTCTCCCAGACTCAGTGCCATCCCTATTATCCAGGACAGTGTCCCACACCAGGTCTGCTGAGGGCAGCCTTCACCCCTTTGCCACGCAAGCTAACAAGCTCACAGGTTCTAGGGGTTAGGGCGTCGCTGTCTCAGGGGCCACTTTCCTGCCAATGACCTTCATCAGGGCTCCGCAGGTGTCCTGGCACTGCCTCAGGACACAGGAGTGCCAGCCTTGGGACCTGACAGAGGACACTGGCCATTGGGAGAGGCCGAGACCTCATCTATGTGCCCCATGGTGCTGGGAAAGGCGACACCTATGCGCCCCAGGGTGCTGGGAAAGGCGAGGGGCCTTAACAAGAGCCCAGAGGGCCACACCTGCTCCTCTGGGGGGAAGGGTCCTACCCAGCCTATATCAGCTCACCCGAGTGCTTGTCAACAATGCGGGTGGCTCTCAGTGTCAGGTGTGGAGCACAGTCTCTCGAAGGTAACATGTGGGTCTCCTGGGCTCCATGCGGATTGGATGCAGCGGGTCAGGGAGGCCGAGAGGCAGAGCTCCAACCAGCTCCTAGGGATGCTGGTGATGCTGTGAGTAGAAAGGGGTGGTGTAGGCAGGTAGCAAGGTGCATCCAGGAAGGTCAGCAGTCAGAACCAAGGACAGCCTCCGTGCGGTGTCCAGAGCATGTTTGATACTTGGCGTCAAACCCAGCTGGCGAGGACAGGCTAGAGCCAGTGGGCAGGGCTGCAGGGCCCAGGACGCTCCGAGCCTGCACATCAGACGTCAGCAGTTCTGCTCTGGGCACCTCTCCCAAAGCTGGGCCTGGCGGGCACTCCCGGCCGTGCCATGACGGTAGCTGGTGGAGACAGCCTGACAACAGAGAAATCAAACACTGGCTCCAGTTTCAAAAACAAACCCAGAACCCTCCCTGCTGCCACCGCCCTTTTCCCAGGAACCTCCCCACTGCCACCACCCCCTCCAAGGCCAAGCCCCCCCTCCTCTGCCCTGCTCTGCCCTGGAGCCCACCCCCATGCTGGCACAGCAGCTGGAGGCGCCCCTTCCCAGGGCTGCCACTTCCCAGGAGAACCTGCCCCTGCCCGCCTGCTGCCCCCTCTAACCTTGCACCCCTATCCTGACCATACTCCCGCCATTGAGCACTCACAGCACCTGGTCATCGTCCTTCAGCTGTCTGCTCACGTGTGGCCTCGCAGGCGCTCTTCCTGGGCCCCCGCGTACAGCCTCACCCCGAGCCCAGCCTACCCAGCACCACTGGTCATCTCAGTCAGCTCCATCTTTCTCTGAGTACCTTCCTCCTACGACCTGTCAGCTCACTCACTGTCTCTGGCCACTGAGGACCTCTGTGGGCAGGACCTTGGAAGACTTGATTCACTGTGGCCGACATTCCATAGAGCGGTATCCAGAAGCCAAAAGCACTGACTGGGATCTGTGTATTTGATGGAAAAGATGATAAAATGTGATGCTGATGGGACATGACATCTGCCCTGACCATTGTGTGGATGCCAAACATGGCACAGAGAGAAGGCCACACACGCGCGGCCCATGGAGACACGTGTGTACAATGGAAACAGGGGCTGGTGAGATACCTGGGGGCCACACAGCACGTGCCCCGGCGAGAGGGGACAGGAGGGCAGGACAACGAGACAGTGAAGCAGGGAACTGTGGCTGGCCACGGTATGAGCGACTGGGTTTCTGTAGTTAAAGGTGAGAAAGCAACGTATGAGATGGAACAGGCAGCACTGGTCCACTGGGAACAGCGAGCACCTGGACCAGGAGAGATGCAGGGACCACTGTGATGGCCCGTGAGTCCCCAGTAGGTCGGGTCCATGTGCCAGGTCTGCACTGCCTCATCGTCTCTGCGGTACACAGAGCCCAGACATGCTCCCTCAACTGCATCTTTACTAGAGGGAAGGACTCCATCTCCCTTCCTCTGTCCTGTCTGTGGGGAGGCTGGGCCAGCAAAGACAGAGCTGGGGCCGGGGCTGGGGAGTGTGTGAGCGTTCTCACAGGGGATACGACAGTTTTCTAGGCACACTTAGGAGAGGACTTGTGAAGGGATGACACTTCCTGATTTCAAAACTTACTACAAAGCTGCAGTGACGAACCTGTGGTAAGGACAGACGTATAAACCAATGGAATAGCACAGAGAGCCTGGAAATAAGCCCTCACATCTATGGTCAAGTGATTGTTGACAAGGACATCAAGGCCACTGGGGGGGACAGATGGGAGGGATGTCCTATTTCAAGGGGACAGAGGCAGGTGGCTTAGAAAACACCCTCGTTTGTTGCCTTCTCTTTCCAGCTCATTGTCTCTCGCCCTGGGAGGGTCCTGGGACCACCTCCCACATGAACTACTGAGGGGCAAATCCTTGACTGAGGATCTAGTCCTAAGGGAGTCACGCAAAGACATACCCCCAATTTACAGAGGCAAAAATGTCCCCCAAAAGAGAAACGTGATTAGTCAGCAACTGTAGAAAAATGTTTAGAAACCTAAGAACTGCAAATTCTAGTGGGGAACCACTTGAGTATTTCACCCTCGGGATGGGTGGAGTCTAATGTCATGGCGAAGTACACCGGGCCCCGGAGCCTGTGAGCCTGTGAGCCTGCCGTCCCACACCTTCCCAGGACACCATCCAGGTGACTTACAAGACACAGCGGCCAGTGGCATGTGCAACTTCACGTCCATCATTAACTCCAAGGAATTAATTGCATAACTTTGCAAACTGATGTAGGTACAGACAAGACGTTCAAAGTGAAAACGAAGCAAAGCAACAAAACTCAAGAGCCTGATAACAATGGATTTTCTGCAAATTAACATCCATTTCTACAATGAAATCCATGTAGCCCTTAAAAATGATGGCTGCCTTATATCGCTGCTGCCACAGAAAATGTTCACATTGCATTACAGTGAAAAAGTGGGGTTATTGTGCAGCATGCAGAGCAGAGACCTGTTTCTATAAATATGTGGATGCTGACAGGTGTAATTTTTGCACAGAAAAATGTCAAGAAAGGGCAGAGCAAACTCCCAACCGTTGCCACTTTGGAATAGTGGATGGCCTTAATTATTTTGTTTTGCCTGCCTACATTTTCTCACTTTCCCATAATAAATATGCATTCATCGTGTGATTTGAAAGAACCTGGCACTTGCTTCTGACAGAGAGAGTCACTGCTGGTTGCGGCGTGCTCTGATGGCTTACAGACCACGCTGTCCTGCACCCATACTGTTTGCGTGTGCCCCAAACCCAGAGGGGAGGTCTGCACACCCCACTCTGACCTGTCATGGCAGGATCACGAGGCCCTGGACCCTCACACCAGAAGCAAGGGTGCTATAATTAGCTAAGCCCACATGGGATAACTGTGCCTTTGTCCCAGGAGTCATCACTCTGCTTCTCCCCTTGGTCCTGGTAACTCCCTGTCAACCTCATTCTTAGGGACCTGTGCCAGCCCCAGAGTTCTCTCCCCCTGGGGAGGGGGCAGTTCTAGCAGAAAGTGTCTCTTTTCTCCAGGTTCCAGCTAAAGTCCAAGGGAAGACACTCATTGGCTGGGAGTGAGTCATGTGTTCACCCTGAGCCAATCACAGTAGTGGGGCCAGGGGTGGAGTGCACTGACTGGCCAGGCCAAGGCAGTGCTCATCACTTGAGCAGAGGAGGTAGGGTCAGCCCAAGAGAACTTCATTAGGTGAGAGTGGGGAGAAGCCCCCATGGGAATCAGGGTTTTGGGACTCGTGGAGGGCCAAGGATGTGCCCACCACTCATGTCTGGATGCTTCTCACCAAGGGAAGGTCCTGCTCTTTGCTGGTCCCACTGAACATGCAGAACTCCTTGTCATACAGCCTGTGAGGAGGGGCTGCTGCTCCCATCCCCAGGACAGGTGACCTCTAGGAGGCATAAAGCTGAGCCCTGGCCAAGCACTGGACCCTGGGCCAGGCTCACAGGTGGCTGGCCCCTACCCTGCCTCCTTCACCTCAGGAGGCCCAGGCCAAAGGCAGGAGAAGGAGGCTCTGGGAAGCAGTGCTCAGGACCCCTTTGCTGTGGTCAGGCTTATGGGGAAGGATGTAGGAGGAAGAGGGAGGATCCTCTGCTCATGTCCTGGGGTCCTGGCTGATGCTCCCAGGTCACCAAAGGCAAGTGGCAACTCTAGGAGAGGGCCAGGATGGATTTCCCACCAACCCAGGAAAGAGCCAAGCCAAGGGAACCTGAGGGGCCAATGCCAGGGGAGCCCAAGAGTCCCCACTCCCGACACCCCCCTCCCTGGGCCAGCCAGCCTGGAGATCTCCCACTCCCCCAAGCCCAGCCACACTCAACTGGGGGCAGCAGAAGTGTCCAAAAATTATAAAGCCACAGCCAATAGACTGTACCAGCCTAGACTGGTGATCCTGGACGCACGGCTCAGGACAAGGACTGGACAGATGCATGGCCAGTCGGACCTAGTAGGCAGCCCTCAGTCAAGATAGCCCAGACACATACGTGGCCTCTTTGGGCCCAAACCCAGCCAAATGAATGTCCTCCCTGGGACTTCAGTGGACCCAGGAGGAAAGAGGCCGCTGAGATTGCCCACCTGGGGGACGTGACCCTGGGGCTGGCTGGGGCTGGCATGACAGCAGGACTCATAGGGAGTCTGCAAAGCAGGCAGGCTGGCAAATCCTTACAGAACAGTGAGGAGGGATGCAGACAAAAGTGCACATGAAGTGCCGTAAACAACCAGTGCTGTATGTGCAGAAACGGTTTTATTTTTATCGTTGAGCAGCCCGCTGCCCTGGCTGCACTCCTCTGTGCCTTTCAAATCCCTCAGGTAGGGAGGCCTCTTCCTGGATCGCTGGGGCTCCCTCCTCACCTGGTTACCTCTCAGCAAACAGCGGCTCTGCCCGCTTCGGCCCAACACAGGGGCTTTTTGTCCAGTTGCCTTTGCTGATGATGCAAGGTCATTTCATGACTCACAGGGCTGTCTGGGATCAGAGAGGCCGAGCTGGGTGAGCATCTGTTCCTCACAGAGAGGGTCCCAGCAGCAGGCATGCAGCCTGTCGGGGACCCAAGGCCAGGCCACCCAAATGCTGTGAGGTGGGAGCAATGACAAAAACACTCACACCGCAAACAATATGGACATTTTATAAAGCAAAGCTGGCCTTGCATTGTGCACACCCCATGTGAGAGAGGCCTTTCCACCTTCTCATGTGCTGACCACAAAGAGCACTTCTCCTTGGAGCAACCTTGATTCCGCCAGCCCCACCCAGGCGCTGGTGCGCAGGTCATCTGCGGGCAGCAGAGGCATCCCCCTGCCTCCCTCACCCACCCCAGGTCCAGGCAGGGGAGCCCTTCTAGCACCAGGGATCTTAAACACACACACAGAGGACTGCTATTTCTGGCAGATCTAGGGACTTGGTTCCCTGCCTATCACTCCCACTGGGAGCAAAAGTGCTGAATAAAACATGAGCGGTGTTTTCTCAGATGCTGGCGTGAGCTGGCAGGTGAGGAATGAACACTGACAGACCGAACCTGTTGTGTGCATAGAAGCCAGGGGAGCTGGGGGACGCCCTGTGCCTGGGGGCCGTTTGCTGGATGGCAAATTTGAACTGAGCTTGGCCCAGAAGCCCAGCTGGAAGATGATACCGCTCAAGGCTGACTGGAGGAGGGCAGTCCGTGGGAGACCTCTGCCACACGAGGGACCACACCCTCCACGTAAAGATGAATTAGAGCAGCTCCCTGACCCCCACCACCCAAGAGAATGTCCGTCTCCACTTTTGGCCTTGAGTGGAGAGGAAATGTCTCTCTTGAGATCTTTGACCACCAGTGGCCCTCATGAGAGGGGCATCCCAAATTACAGTAACTAAGGTACCTTCAATTGAACAGAAGTTCAACAGCAGTGGTTTCAGGTGAGTAGCGATTGTGGGAGAACCCAAACTCAGTCCAACCTCAAGGGGCTCCCACAGGTCAAAGTTCAAGACACATGAAATCATAGTAAAAAACCAAAAAGCACGCAGACGACAGAATGTAACTCACAAATACTCTGATTATGGGGTTTTCAGGACAGAACACCCAGTAAGCTAGGTGTGCCTAACTAATTAAAAGGGATTTAACATATGAATAAAGAGTGTATGTGACCACAAAAATAGTGATCGAGCCAAACTGAGAAAGACCACATAGAATTTCTAGAAATGAAAAATGTAATACCTGGAGATAAAGCTTCAAGGATTGAAAATAAAATTAAAACAATAAAGACTCAGTAATGAGTGGATTGATCTAACTGAGGTTAGATGTAGTTAAAGAAAGAACTAGTGGAATGGAGCATAGATCTGAAGACATGATCTCTAATTCAACCGAAACAAAAACATGGGGAACATGAAGAGTACATGATAATCAGGAAAGAAAGTAGCAAATGTGTACAGATAACCTAAAAAGTAGGCTCTCTAGGACAAAACATGTCTATCCACCATGATAAAACTGGTAACTCATAGTCTCAGGTGGCTGCCCAAGTGCTGGCCATCATATCTGTATTCCAGCAAACCAGAGAAAACTCCATGAAAAGGAAGTACGTCTGCTCTGGTTGAACGTTACTCAAGAGATATATTGACCACTTCCACCCCACTGGCCGAAGTATATTGTCAGACTTACCTGTCACCTGGGTTCTGGAATCCAGAGCACATGGAGAATGGGCCCAGGAGCCCAGGGACAATCACTTTGAACTGAGGGGAGAACCCAGGCCTGGGGTAGAGGGGTGGCCCAGGCCAGGACCAGAGGTCATCTCCTTTCCCCCAGGAGCTATGCTATGCCACCGCCATCCAAAGCCTGCCCAGCTGCCAGGCCCTGTGCTGGACCAAGGGAGGAGGCCAGGGGGTGACAGAAGTGGTTGGTCACAATTCTGATCCAGGATGCAACACGCAGCATGACTTCTCTCATTTCAATGTCACCGAAGGAGCAGACGCTGGGCCAGCTGTTTTGCCGCCGGACCGTGTATTGTCAGGAGGCTTTCGGTACATTCGCAGAGCACGGTTGTGATTTGTCGTGTCTTCAGCAATTGTATTTTTAGCTCGAGCGCTCAGGAGCAACCTGGCCATGCAGACCAGAGCCTAGCAGGTGCCGTCAGAGCCTGGGCACCAGCTGTGGGTCCCACTGAGGCCAGTCGGCACCCTGTCAGAGGGGTCCAAACCAGAGGCCTCAGGGGTCTGTCACACACTCTGGAATGTGATAAGCACCTGCCAGACAAATGAACTCCATGTCGTGCTGGGGCGCAGGCATTGCATTTAAGCAGTGAGCACATGCGGGCTTTGCCTGCTGAGGCAGAGGGCACCGAGAGGCAGCGAGGGAACATGGGGACTCTCAGAGGTGGAAGGGGCCGGCAGAGGAGGCAGAGGGGGCGAGATGAGGGAACTATAATACATGGGCCTCGGTCACCTTTTTGTAGAAGGACTGTCTGCCCCACTGCAGGCCCAGCAGGAAGGGTGTCTGTCCTGGGAGCCCATGGGCTGCAGCCGGGCGGCAGCTTTCCTGGGTGTCAGTTGAGGATGGGGCTGGCATGGCAGTGGGCAGTGTGCTCTGGAGCAAGGGGCTCTGTCGGCAGCCCCTGAGGAGCACAGGGCTGGGCTCCCAGGTGTAGGTTGGATCTGAGAGGGGCCTGAGTGCCCCGCATCCTTCTTGGTCCAGGCTCATGAGCGAGATGGTGAGCTTTTGGTGGCCTGCTGGCTGACTAGCTACCCTCATGAGTCCACCTGCTCAATCCCGGCCCCTGTGGGAGGTGCCGAGGCACCACCAGCCCCACAGGGAAGCAGGGTGCACACGTGAAGTCTCAAAGCCCAGGATGTCAGAATAAGAGTGGATGTGTAGAGATGGAACAAACAGGAGTTGCACAGAGGAGGGAGGATGGAGCGGGCCACCCAGTGCAGGGCCCTGCCTCTGGCTGCTGCCCACCCGCCTCAGGGCCTGGCCCAGGGTCTGGAGGGAAGAGGCCCTGCACTTGCTGAGGGGCAGTGTGGGCCCTCCACAGCTCTGGGGCACTCGGTGTTTGGGGATGTGCTGACTTCCCCGTCTCAGGACTTAATGTTGGAAACAGAGTCCAGGGTTGCCTGCCTGCCCCCCACCCTGTTAAGGCCAGGCTGTACCTGGTCCCCTGTCCAAGGACGCAGCTCACATCCCCAAGAACTGGTGTGATAGATAGCCCCTCATTTGAGTACAACCTGGCCATGGGGCCCCTCCTCCCCCCAAATGGACACATCTGAGCATGTGCCCAGGAGGAGAGTTCACTGGCCTCCCTTTCTCCCCAGGAGTGTAATGAGGCCCCAGATAGGCAGAAACTGCTGCATGTGACAGCTCAAAAAATGGAACTAATGAGATGGCGTTGCCTGACAAAGGTGGCATTCAGCATGCCCTGGGGCAGCAAATTCTTCCCAGCTGAGTGGCCAGCATCCCCAATTCCCCACCATGCAAGACCCCTCCCCCGCAACAAGCCTGCATTTAATAAGCGGCTCCTCTGCTCAGGGCCCTGCAGGGCCTGCAGCTGGTCACCTCACCTGACTTGCTTTGGGGAGGGGGCTGAGCCCATTGTTTGAAGCTGCCTGTTCCCACGAGGCTCTGGCCCCAAACTGGCCTCACTCCACGTCGCCTACCAGGGCACAAATGCTCTGCTTCTGTGTTTCGTCTTCCTCATGAACCGGCCCAGGGAGCAAGTGGTGGGCTTCCGCAGACCTGGCAGCTGTTGCCCCATTTGAAACAGTTGAAATGAGCAAAGGGCAAACTCAAGGGTGAAGGTGCAACCAGGGACAGATCATGCCCCTCCTGGTGCAGTCACGAGATGTGGTGGCCTTATGAGTCAGCCCCGGTAGGCACCGTGCAACTTCATGCTCAGAAACTAGCAAAGCTACTTTGGAATTATAAAGGGCATCCCCCGAAGCTATGGCAGGTGCCTCTGCCTCTCCCTAAATGTTCCTTTCCCACCGCCGGGAAGGGGTAGGCATTTCCAGAGCTGTGACAGGTGAACTGCTGAAACCTGCATGATTCGGCGAGCGTGCGAGTGGCTGGAGCCCTGTTAAAATGCAGGCTCTGGCTCTGGTCCTGGGGCTGGAGGCTGCATTTCTGAGCAGCTCTTTAGCCCTTGGCCACACGGCAGTGGAATCCACGTCTGGAGACCCAGGGGCACATGCACCCGTTCAACAGGCACGGGGTGTCATCTGGAGGGTGGAGGAGGAAATCTGGTTGGAGGTGTGGGGGCTGCCGTGGGCAGGTGTCCCACATCCAGGGGGAGAGACAGAGCCCCAACTGATTTAAAATTCTGTCTGGGATGTAGGGTTTCATCTCCATGGATGTGCTTGTAGGGTTGTGGGGAGGGGACCCAGGGAAGGTGCAGACAGGAAAGTAGCTGTTTCTCCAAACTCTTAAGACATGGGGCACCTGACAGATGGGGTGCCCAAGTGTTTTCTAAATTCTGCAAGTTGCTCATGTGAATGTAGGAGCAAGAGGCCATGAAATCCAGGGTTCCCACTGCCTGAGACCCTGATGGCTGTGGGACCTGAAAACCAGGCTCTGCCCACCTCCTACTTAACAGCTACCTTGGAGGTCAAGGGTCAGAGGTTGGGGTCTCTGTGGAACCAGTCCCTGTGACTGGACACTAGAGTTCCATTGTGTTGCAGCAGCCTGGAGGAAGGAGGGAGAGGAAGGAAAGACAGGGTGGGGCGCAGTGAGTGGGGGGCCAAGGCCAGCTCCGTCCAGGCCCGTCCGGGGTCTTGGCCCCTGCCTGCCCTGAAATGCCCGGCTGCACTCCGGTGTTGGATGGGCTCCTGATGGTGGGACTGGGACACATCAAGACTCCATTGGTTTTCGATGGAAGGACTTAATATCTGGAGGAAGGAAGTGGGCGGAAGGGATGGAGGCAGACACTGGGGCCCTCTTCAAGCAGGATCCTGCAGCCACCTGCAGAGTCGCCAGGGAGCCAGCCCTGCACTCGGAAGCACCGCCCTGCCCTGATGACCCTTCTGGGGTCCTCTTAGCTCCCGCCAGGGCACAGGGCATGCACTTAGCCTCCCCAGCACAGTCAGGGTTAGGCAGAGAGACCAAAGTCCTTCCTTTGTTAATTATTCTCCATCTAAACTGGAAAGTAGGCCATGCCGGCTAGCAAAGGGGCCCAGACCCTCACACAGGCTGTGAAGCCGCTGCTGGGAGAGGCCTGCTGCCCGGCTGGAAGTGGTTGCTCCTCTGACTCACATATGTATTTATAGCCTGAGAGATGCTCCGAGGCGAGCACTCCCAGTGGGAGCTGGAGCCAGAGCCAGGAGGGAGCGCATCTCTGCGCACGCCCCGACCATCCATCCTCCACCTGGCAGGGTCTGGGGCTGCTGCTGAAGGACAGTTACTGCTGCTCCCTGTTTGTTTGCCCATTGCTGTCATCCCCGCCCCAGCTCCTCCAGGGCAACCTTGCACCCTTGTCCTCCCTCCTTCTGTCCCAAATGACATCAGCACAGCCTCTCTGGGGAGGGGGCTGCAGTGACAGATGATGCCTGAGACCCCACCATGAAAGGCCTCTCACAGGTCCATGAATCCCCCCTGGAACTCACCAGGAGAAATTAGAACTTGCCTCAAAGGAGTCTGAGGTGCCCAGTACTCGGGGAATTTGAGTTTGGGCTCAGACAGTGAGACCCTGTCTCTGAGCAGCTTAGTGAGGTCAGTGGTTAGCAGGAACAGGAGATGACCCCAGTCCCTCACACAGCCAGCCCTACGGTAATCAGGCAGGTGCATGTCCACAGGAGCCTGAACTTGGGGTGCAGGGTCCTGGCAGAGCCCAAGGGCTCGGGCAGGGAGAAACGCAGAGAACACTTCATTAAGATTTGGCCTCAGCAGGACCCCGGGCAGCCTGTCCCCCTTCGTGCCTGGATCCAAGATCCACAGGTGGGAACACACCCAGAACACTCTGGGCCCCAGCCTTCCCCCAGGACAAAACCCTGTGCACTGCTCCTTCCTGCACAGGCCGCGTCCCACCCCTTGGTTGCAGCCCCATCTTCAGGCCTGTTTGTGACACTTTTCTGCCACCGAGGGTCCCCACATCCACTCCTCTCTGAGCCTGTATGGGCTCCCACTGCCCCTCAGTGTGCCTGGCTCCCTGGTCACAGTCCAAAGGATGGGCCCCACCGGTGACCAAGCCCACACTCCCAGTCCCTGTCCCCCTTTAGCTCCAGCTTGCTCTGGCCCATGGACCCTGTACCCCATAGGCACCCCATCCTCCCACATCATGGAACTGTCCCCTGGGGCTGCTGCCCAGGGCCCTGTAAGGATCCAAATGACCAACGAGCAGATAGCAGTTCACATGTGTCTCTCAGAGAAGGTGAGAGCTCACAGGTGCCAGGCCCCAAGTGTGACTGATATTTAAGGGTCTGAATGTACAACTGAAACCGAGGACCAATAGAACTGGTTAGGTTGATGGTGTAAGATTGTGCAATGGTGAAGGGCCTCCCCATGGCCCCAAGCCAAACGTCATCAAACTAGTGGGACCCATTTGATTGCCTAAGAATTTGAAATTTCTCTAGAGCAGAACCTTTAATAAACAGAGCTGGAAGGTGATGGATGTCAGGCAGGGGCGGAGGTTCTCCCCAGTCCTTCTAAGGAGTTGACAGTGGCTTTGTGCCTCTCTCCTGGGATGCTGACTCCATCTTGCTGGGGAGGCAACTGGGCCCGCCCCCCCCTCCACCTCCTGCAGAGTTCGTCTGGGGTTTACCCTGGTCAGGCACATCTACAAACACACTGTGGGGGCCCAGGGAGGCACCGTGCCTCCCCCCAGGTCTGCTGGCACCGCTGTGCAGAGGCCCGGAGGCAAGCCGGGCGTGACCCCTTGCAGATGGGTTCCTCATCACCAGCAACATGCTTCTGGTTTCTTTCTTCTGTATCCCTTAAAATAAGTCGGTCTCTCCCCTCTCTCTGTCAGTCTCCCTCTGTGCCTGTCTCGGTCTTTCTTTCTTTGTCTGTCTGTCTCTCCCTCTCTGTCATCTTTTATAATCAGTTCTTCTGTTCGCAGCAGCCCTTCCACTCTGAAGACGTCTGTCCATCTCTGAGCTCGAGGAAGGGTCCTCCGTCTCTGGATTTCCCTCCTCTGCCTGCCCTGTCTGCACGCGTGCAGCGTGTGCCCCTGTCCTGGCCTCATCTCCGGGTCTCCCAGTCCCTTGTCACATCCATCTGTTTACATCTGCCTTTTGAGTCCTGGGAGGATTTCTGAATGTCTCCAAATTCCTGGGCTTGTTTTTCTGCGGTGGCCAAGGCACCCGAAGTTATTCCCACTGTGTCTCAGAGGCGACAAGCCCTTCTCTTCAAGACCCTGTCCTCCCCTCAGAGCGATCTCTGCCCGTGGCTATCGGCAGTCGTTCTAGATCCGCGCTCCCTCTGAGACAGGTCGGGTGCACAGGTGGGTTTTCAGAGCCCTGCTCCTGTGTCCTGGAGGGGTCGAGTCAGGGGTCCTGATCCTACCTCCCCGGATGGGCCACCTCCTCTTCCACAGGCGGGTTCCCACCCCTCCCTTCCTGAGTGGCTCAAGCAGAGTATGTGGCTGGTGCTGGAGTTGGGGTGTCAGATCCTTCAGGCTCCATTGTGGCTGGTCCTGTCTCATGGGGGACATGACTCGGTCCGTGGAAGACAGAGCAGCAGCGGTCAGGGTCGGCCCTGGCCCCTCTGTGGGGTGACGTTCCCCACACCAGCCAGGCCAGGGAAGTCCTTTGCTGCCTCCTCTCTTTGTCCCCCACCCCTACCTGGGGTGCACCTAGGGGGGCCTCCCCTGAACCCCTCCACATCACCGTGTGCAAGGAATTATGGGGTCAGCATGCTCCCTCCATCACGCTGGGTGGCGTGTTTGTTCTAGAAACAGTAATGTCTTCCACAGGAGATGCACTTCCCACTTCCCATGCAGAGGCCCCTGGCCCTTTGGCTGATTTCAGTGAGTGCTGGGGAGGGCCAGGAGGGACGTAAAGCCAGAAGCAACCCCATCATGGGCCAGAAGGCTGGCCACCATTGGTGCTGCTACTGTGAGATTTTGCAGCGCACTGTGAGGGGAACTTGTTCTAGGACTTGGGGCGTCCTTGAGGTCGCTGTGGTGGGACCACTGCCAGGCTTGCGGTGGGCGAGGGGGACTCTGGTCGAGCCAGCCCCAACCGATGTCCGAGCACAGAGATCTGCTTGCCGACGTGCTGTGGCCTGTGTCCGAGGACTCGTCATGGCCGCGGACCTGTGAGGGGACAGGCCGAGTTCATAGGAGGTCAGCAGCAGCAAAGGGCTGCCCCCCACGTCTGTTGGGGAGCACAGTGATTTATTTTCCTGTCGGAGTCTTGCTCTGCAGTGCGATTTGCAGCCACGAAAGCTCTTGGCCAGGACGTTTGTGTCTTAAGAAATGTCGGGCTGCACTTTTATTTTTAGCTTCAGGAATGTGATGCTTGATAGGATTTGGATTTTTTTAAGATGGGCCAACTTTAAGATGAGAACTATGTCCCTTGACCCCATGCCAGTCCTGGAGCCCTCCTGTCTAAAGAGGGGTCCACTGCTCCACACAGAGAACACAAGCTGCCCGTGGGCCGGAGCCCCCACCACCAGCCAGGAGGAACCAGGCTCTGCGGGGACCAGACAGCAGGCCGCTCCCCAGGCCAGGGCAGAGTTCCCTACTGGAGGGGCCGCTCTGTAGTGGTGACCACCCCCCACTCCAGGGCGATGGGTTGCAGACCAGAAACCACCCACTTGTGCATGCAGCTGAGCAGGCAGCAGGCGGCCTCTCTGGGCCCTTGTGTATTCCTGGGGGTCACAGAGTGCAGAAGGGCACATCAGGCGTGCACTTCCCTCTGGGCAGGATTACAGCCTGGACAGAGCTGAGCCAGGCAGCCTTGGCCTTGGCCGGGGCCTTCTACATGTGTGCCTGGCCTCCTGCTGTCACTAGCTGCCACTAAGCTGGGATCAGGGTGCTTTTGGGTCACACCCAGACCCCCGCACTTAGCTGCTCCTGCGTATGCTGGAGTGGCCCAGGTCGTCTCCATTCACCACAAGTTCATGGTTAGTGTCTCAGTGTCTGCCGTTCTGAATGGAGCCCAGGGAAAGACTGAGCCCTTGAACTGGAGCCTTGGTTCCAGTCACACAGCTACCCCGATCTTAATCCCTTCTGCGGTGGGACAGCCCTGTGAGCATGAGCTGACAGGAAATGCAGTGCCCCCACCCCCACCCCTCACTCCTGCCCAAAGAGTCACACAGCCAGGCCTGTGTGGACAGACTCTGTCTCCCAGACCAACGGTGATTAGAAATAGAAGGCACTTTCCTCAACTTGCACCCTGTATCAGGGTCCCCAGAGGGTGTGAGACCTTCACCCTGTGTGGCACGTGGTACATGCTCGGGTCCCCAGTCTGAGCTGTAACCCACCTGCCCTTCGTGGGTCAGATGCCATGCTGAGAGCTCCCCTGCAGACCCTGAGCCCTGCCCTTGTCCTCCGCCAGGCTCATTGGGCGTGTTTCCTGTTCCAAGCCCGAGACGGCCCTTTCTCCAAGAAGGCCTGGCTTCTCAGACGCAGTAGTGGTCTTCAGAGACCATGGTTTGGGTGCTCAGTGTGCCTGTAGCTACTAGATTACCATTGGCTTGCGCTGTTTTGGTGGAGACCGATTTAGGAAATGTACCTATTTTTAAGAGAAAGAAAGCGAGAGTCCTTGATACTATTTATATTCAAATTTACTATGAAGAGGTTTTATTTCATTTCATTGATTTTATATGGGTATCTCTTGTCTTGCGTTGGGAGCCTTGGTTATTAACAGCAGTGACTTAATTACTCATTTGCTTACTCCTACAGTTTATCTACAGCAGTTTCAACGTGACAGCTGATGGCGCAAACAGCAACGTGACTGGTGAAGGTGAGCCAAGGTTTCTACGTGATTCTCTGAGTCCTTAGAATATTCCCCACCAGGAATGTGTAGTCAACATACTGCACGTTAAAGCCTCTTGAGGTAATACATTTTTATGTCATTTAATATTTACAAAGAACATTTTCCAGTTGTTTTATATTTTTAGAGATTTAATTTCTTTAAAAAACCCATTAGAGATAATTGCACAATGCCCCAGTCATAACTACAGTTGAAGTGAGTCCGCTTATATGTGGATTCAAATTTGAAATGTAATTTGCAAAGTAAAAAGTCAGTGGGCAGGCTGGAAGAGAAAGAGCAACACATTTTCTAAAATGCAGAGAAAATAAACAGAGATGTGGCCAAATGGAGGAAAAATGACTAGGTGTGGAGGTTTAATTCAGGTACTCAGAAGACTCCTCGATTGAAGTTTCAGAATGAGAAAATGGAAAATCTGGGGGAGAAAATACTACATGAATTAATAGAAGAAAATTTCCCCTAGTTGAAGAAACACCATCAGACTGAGGGCCCACAGCATCCTGAGCAGAGTGCGGGCAGAACACCCACACCAGACACACCTGGGGGATTTGGGAGCGTGCAGCACAAGAAGACTCTGAAGCTTGGCCAGAGAGAAGACGAGCTGCCTACCAAGGAGGGAGCCATGCTGGCATCAGCATCGCGGACGTTAGATGTCTGTGGAAGAGCCTTCGGGCTTCTGATAAGCAGGGATTTAGAACCTGGAATTCTGTTCACAGCCCAACAGGCTACCAAGACTGACAGCAAAACAGAGGCGGGTGCGGATGTGCAAAGGCTCAGACACACTCCCCACCCCCGCCCCCCACTGGAAACAAAATTTGAAAGAAAAAGGAAGACACGGGAGCTGAGCAAAAGCGTCCCCACCCCAAAAACAAGGGCACAGAGAGGGAATCGGGCCAATGGATGTGGCCCAGGTCCAGACGGCAGCATCCACGTGAGACAGGAGTCAGGGGCTCTCAGCAACATCTCCTCATGCAGGCAGAGTCCTTTCAACGACAGAATAATTAAGAAGCAAAATGAGCTGGCCGGGGACATATTCTGTCATCAAGAAAAAAGAAATGTGATTAGAAACTCTGAGATAAACGCAACTTATCCAAGTGCATCGACATCCAACTATGAAGCTGACTCGATGTGGCAAGAACCTACGGAGCTGGGAGGTGACAGAGCCTGCCTGTGCTCTAGGCTCAGGCGTCTGCCTCCAGTGACATATGGCCATGTCATGACTCAAATCAGAGCATGAAAAGACATGCACTTCTCAAGGTCATGGTCTGAAGTAAGAGTCACAGCCCTTTCTGTGACAACGGAAATTAGGACAGCAGGGACGCAAGCCTTACATTCGGAGGCAAACCCTGGAACAGATAGATCATTTGGGCCCTATAGTACTTTAAAAAACAATTAAATTGTAAATCCCTTTTTTGTGCTGGCTGGAGGAGCTACAGGGGAAGTGACCTTTCTGGCCCAGGGAGCTAACCAGAGAGGTCTGTGACCGGTGGTCAGTCTGAGCGAGGACCAGACTGAATGTGGGGCTTGCTCTGCTCTCCATCATGGGTGACAGCCTGGCCACAGTTCCTGAGTCACCTCCAGATTCTACCTCAGCCACAGTCTTAGGGCAAGGGCCACCTCTGTGTTGGCGACTCACTGGACAGGAGGTGCTCATACCTCAGGGTCACTCCAAGGGGGACGGACAGGAGTGGGGCATCTCCCTCTCCTTGGTGCACATGCTCCCTCCAGGCCCGGGTGCCACACTTACTCTAAAAACACCCTCATGAGTTGTGGGCACAGGACGGCGCTGCTCTCCGTCTCCTCTTTGCTGCGGAAGTGTGACCAAGCTTAGAACGATAAGGATGCTGCCAGCAGCTCCAAACCTGACATGCAAAGCAGAGGTTTATACTCCTAGCCATAAAAAGGGATGTAGGTAGTGTAAACCTAGAAAATGTAATAGTAATACTACAGCTAATGAGAGGGGAGGAGGAGGGAAAGGAAGGAGGGGGAGAGGGAAGGAGGGGAAGAGGGGAGGAGTAGGAGAGGGCTGGAGGCAGCACTGGCATCTGCCCCCACCTGAGCCCACAGCCCCAGTGTGCATGCCCCCCTGGAGGGGGCTGGGGCTCACTGACCCCTGGCCCCGCCCCTGCAGGGCCGCCGTCCCATGTGGTACCCATAGGCACTTCCCAAGGCTCCAGGATGCTAGAGTCACCCTGGGCTCTAGAGGGGACGGGGCGACAGACAGGTGATGCAGGGGCCAGCCCATTAGGTGGGGGAGGAGAATACCCTGAGAGCCCTCCCTTGGAGTTGATTTCTTGGGCTAAGATTTCATTTGGGAAAAAGGGTGAGAACCCATCCTGTGCCCGACACACAGCGGGCGCTCAGGTGGCTGAGAGCTCTGAGCACAGTAGGCAGAGATGGCTTCTGGGAGCGGCCGGATCCTTGTCTTGATGGCCAAGGCACTGGGAGTGAGTTCCTTTGCTGTGCCAGCTGAGACAGAGGCCTCTCTATCTGCGCGTGGGAAGGTGGTGATGAAGGTGGAGACGGCCCTCACACAGTCGCTCCGATTTTCAGGCTCCACGAATGTTTGTTCTCAGCCTGCAGCTTTCTGTCTGAATTCACCTTTTAGAGTTTAACTGACTTATTTCGTTTTTAAATTGACGTCCGGTGATGAATTCCTTGCTTGCACTTTAAAGGTGTCTTTCAAGGGTTTTGTCTTTGCCTACAGATAAATTAAAAACAGCCGAGACTTAAAAGTTGAAATTTCTCGTTTGTCTGGTCTTCTCTGAGAGCTTCCCCTCCACCCTACCCGCTCCCCCCCACCCCCCGCAACCTCAACCTGGGGATTCTGGGAAGAAAGAGAAAAAAAAAAAAATTTTTAAGTAATTGAAAAATCACTCGGCCGCGGTGAGTTCGAAATCTCACCCATGGCAGAGCTGTTTGTGCTGGTGAAGTTTTGCGGTAACAGGTGAGTCCCCCTCGGGAGGCTGCCACCCCCAATTCGGAATGGGTCTTCTGGGGTGTCGGAGAAGGAACAACAGCCCCTCCCTTCATACGCTTCTCGTCCCCTTTCCCAGAAATCCACTTTAGGAGAAAGAAACCAGGAGAATTAAACCAGGCGCTGAGCCCTGCCAAGATGTTGGACTGGCCCAGGCGGTTGCTGGCTGCTGTCCTGAACAGCCCTGGGGGACTGTCACGGGAATGTTTTGTCACCTAGAAATGCACAGTGGAGAAGCCGGGAGAGCCCAGGGGGCCCAGTGCCCGACTGGGGCCTGAGGCTGAGGGGTCGGTAAGCAGGGCTCCTGCTCTCATCCACTATGTTGGTATTTTGTTCTTCAGGGATTCTTTTCCTCCAATTTGCTGTTGTGAAATATTACATTAAAATATTATTTATCATAATTAAAACTCATGATTCCTGAGTTTCTGGTGCCTCTTGACATTTTGGGCCTTTGCCTCAGCCTAGTCCAGGCCCTAGTGGGTCAGAAGGCTGACAGTGAACTTGTGTGTGCACATGGGTGTGTGCATGTGTTCATGTGTGCACACATGGAGTGTGTACATACATGGGGGTGCATGCATGCACACCACTGTGGTGACTACGGTCTGGGGGTGAGGGGGCAGCCAAAGCTGTGGGAAGGTAAAATTGGGAAAAGCTGCCTGAATCCGAATCCTCCGTTTCCGGATCCCTGTCGGCCTCTCTCTCCCACAGGGGCTGAGTCAGAGGCACAGGTGCTGACCCAGGCCAGGGGTGGAGGCCAACAGGTGGGGCTGGAACTAGAAATGGAAAGATGTCCTTAACCTGATCAAGTGTATCTTTCAAGTCGCTGCAGCAAACATTGCATGTAACGAGGAAACACCTTCCCTTTCAGCTTGAGGGGTGAGGGGAAAGCCCAAGGATGCCCAGGGCTGCTGTTTCCGTGTAATAGGGGCGAGTCCTGGCTCACACCTGAAGAAAGAAAAGGAAATAAGGTGAAGAGGGACCAGAAAGGGGGAGGGGAAACTCATTAGTACCAGTGACTGCGTCGTCTGCGGTGGGGAGCTGGCAGAATAGACACACGACTGTTAGCGTGCGGGCTGCGGCACAGTCGCCGGGTACGAGACTGGCAAACTCAATAGAATTCTCCCCACAAATAAACTAGAAAGTACACTAGAGAGTAAGTAATCAACTAGAAAATACAAGTTAAAAGGTCCCATTCAAATAGCAGCAAAAATTATGACCACTCTAGGATTTGCCCCAACAAAGAATATACAAGGCTTCTAAGAAGAAAAATATTTTAACTTATTAATAAAAGATGTGATTAAATGGAGTTACCATATGCTCCTGGGTGGAATAGTTAATGCCATAATACTCTCCATTCTCTGCAAAATGATCTACAAATGTCACGCAGACCCATTGGATTCAGTTGAATTTCTTTTGGATAAAACCATCTACATTTGTAAAAGGAAGAAGAGAGGCCCGCACACACCTAAGTCAAGTTCCGCGGGGAGGAGCGAAGAGTGAGGGCTTTCCCGGGCAGACGTATAGATGCCCCCGGGGCTCCGGCCGGAAGGATGCAGATGGACGGCAGACAAACCCACGCTGACGGACACTCTCTACAAGATGCCTGCCCAGCGCTCCCTGAGCTGTCAAGGTCATTGAAACAAAGACAGTCTGAGAAAGTGTCACAGCAAGAGGAACCTCAGGAGACATAATGACAAAATGCAGGGTAGTATCCTGGGACAAAAGAAAGGACATTAGGTCAAAACTGAGGAAATCTAAGGAATGCATGAGCTCAATGTAACGACACTGGTCCATTAGTGGTGACAAATGTGCTGCAACAAAACCTTCTCTGGGGGTTGCCGGGCACAGGGCCTGTGGTCACTCTCTGTACTAGCTTTGCAACTTGTCTACAAACATAAAAGAAACTAAAATATGTACTGTGAAAAAGGAGTCAGGGGCCCATTTGAAGAGGTTCTTACTGGGCCAACTTGAGCTTCAATAGTGAACATGGCAATGGTCTAAAACCCACCAAATAATGCCACAAATCCATAATAGTATAAATGACATCATTCATACTATTGCCAGAGGGATAGTGTACCATTTTCTTTCTTGAAAACTGGTAAGGGAAGGAAAAAGTCACTGTGCAAGCAGGTGCTAGTAGAGAGAAGTGTCTCTTAGTGATGGTATTACAACTAACAAACGGTAACGGAATAACAGAGTGAGATTATCACCTCCCTGTGAACCCAACGAACCCAAAGACGTAAGTGTTCAGAGTCTATGGCTGCTGCCATCCCAAAGAAACCCAACCTGCCCTGCTCCCTGGACTCCTGGCAAAGGGAGGGACCTGAGTCTCTTCTTGTTCCTCCTTCTCCCGCCAACGCTCAGAAGACAGAGAGGAATGCTGGGCAGCACCATGAGGGTGCCCCTGGCCGTGGGGCCTCTGCAGGTCAATCAGTTCGGGAAAGACAAGATGGGGACGGAGGGAGGTCCTGTACGCTCAAAGGGACCACGTTATAAAGCAGTACAGGCAAGACCCAATTATAGTGTCTAGTCCATCACTGGCTGACACACTAGGCAGGTGCGGGAAGTGGTAACTGTGAAAGTCAGGGTCATGGCTCCTGAGGGTGGAAGGTGGTGGAGCCTGTGGGGGCTTCTAGGGGTCAGCCACATTCTACGTCATGGGCATTCACTTGACGGTTCATTCAGCTGTGCTTGTTTTGGGCGATTTTATTACTCTGTGTTTTATGTTACAATAAAATGATTGTAAAAATCTAGCCCTGGCTGGTGTGACTCAGTGGATTGAGCACTGACCTGCAAACCAGAGGGTCGCCAGTTTGATTCCCAGTCAGGGCACATGCCTGGGTTATGGGCCAGGTTCCCCAGTAGGGGGCACATGAGAGGCAACCGCACATTGATGTTTCTCTCCCTCTCTTTCTCCCTCCCTTCCCTTCTGTCTAAAAATAAATAAATAAAATCTTTAAAAAAAAGGATTGTAAGAATCTAAAAAGATGAAGAAAATCTAAAAAAGAGCAAAGGTGCAACAAATAACTTTTCAAGTTGATCCTTTTAACCAAACTATTTCATTCATGTAACTGGAAACCCTGCCTGAGCAATTTTATAGGTAGCCCTTGGTAAGGTAAGGGGGCACAGGTCAAGTAAGGTGGACCTGAGGCCTCGTCACTGTCTAGACACATTTCTGTGTCCACAGGGATTGTCCCAGCCAGCAAAGGAAACCATCAGCTGGCCGATGGCCTTTGCACATCTCATCGCTGGATAGTCTCCGGAAGGCCGTTGTCGGTGCGAGGGCAGCACCGTGTAACATGTGTGAGCTGACTTAGCAGGTCATGTAAAATCGCCTGTGGAACTGCCTCTCTCTCTCAGCCTGGTTCAGAGGTTAGGGACCCTGCATGCCAGGACCCACCCTGTGGGAAGCTAACCCGCTGGCCTCTGGCAGGTAGAAGTGCTCAAGGGTTCTTCGAGGGCCATTTCCTCCCCTGAGACTCCCAGTCAACCCAAGCCAACTGGGAATCCTCTGAATCCCTGAGCACGACTGTAACACCACGCTTCTCAGAAGTAGATACCACCTCTTTGATTGGAGAGGAGGTGAGACCCGGGGGGGACAGAGCAGGCTCTGTCCAGGGCTGGCGAGGCCGTGAGAAGCAGGCGGGAGCCAGAATGTCAACCTGTGTGACCTATGGGGCCTGGGCTCTGGGGGGAGCATTGTGATGCTGGAGGTTCGGATTTTTGTTTTTCCTTCTTCTTTTTTTCTTTTTTCTTTTTCTTTTTTAAGTCAATTTAACACCCAGCCAAAGGAATGTGGAAAATAACCAGACAGATTCCATCTATCCCAACAGGGCACACGAGGCCACAAAGCCGGGTGACTACCAAATGCCCTTTCCTGTCCCAGCCGTGGCCTCCCTGGGAATGCTGAGCCTGAGTGGATGTGACAGCACCCGAGGGAGTCTGCCCACCACTGCCGCTCGAGCTACAGAAAGGTCTTTACTGTTGTTGGTGCAAAGATGGCTTAGTTGTCAGTCTAACTATAAATCAGTAAACTGTTTTCAACATTAAAAATAAAATGTGAGCTGTTCATTTGCATCTGAAGAAATTGGAATGTGGACTTACGAAAGATTTGATCAGGGATCATGATTCTTCTCTTAGCAATTTCAGACCACGGCTGGGTTTTTCGCCTTGCTCATTTTACTACAATATTTAAAAATATTTTTGCTGTGATCTTGTGAACAAAAGAAGAAATTTAGCAGGCTCTGCTTCTAGTCTTGTCCAGGCAGCTCCTGCTCTCTCCATCCCTGTCCCAGTGACAACTGTAGCTCAGATGATAGGTGACCTCCATGAGGGCACTGGACAGTGACCTAGATCAGGCAGACTGGGAGCGGGGAGAGGACACTGGAAGAAGGGATGGCACGGGGTAGATTTCCTGTATTTTCCAATCCCCAGTCTCAGGGCAGGCCCTAGTTCACAGGGCTTCAGACACATAATGTCATCAATCCCTTTTTAATGTGCTCATCCAATCAGGAGACTAGAGACAGAAAAAGAATTAGATAATGAAGTGCATCTCAAAGGCCTGTAGGTAATGTTAAAAAAGTCTAGTGTACATTTAATTATACTCTGAGAAGGAAGGGAGAGAAATAACAGCTTACAATTTTTTTAGTTTTGGTGGAGAACATACATTTGTAGATTTAGGAAGCTCAGCAAACCCTAAGCAGAATAAATATAAAGAAGACCACATCTAAGTATGTCATAGTCAAAGTACTGGAAACCGAAGATTAATAGAGAATCACAACAGTAGCCAGAAGAACACAGAATACTGGTAACAGTGATTCAAATAATGGGCTACGAAAATGGAGCCTCCAGGAGGCAGAAAATCAGCAAGGTCACAGCTGAACTGAACAACACCATCCATCAACTAGATACACTTGACATCTACTGACTACCTCATCCAACAACAGCAGGACACACATTCTTCTCAAATTCACATGGAACATTCACCAAGAGAGGCCACATTCTGGGACAAGAACACACCTTAACATGTTTAAAAGAGTAGAAATCATGTAGTATCTGCTCTCAGACCACAATGGAATTAAACTAGAAATCAATAACAGAAAGATAACTAGAAAAATCCCAAAATACATGGAGATTTAAAAACACACTTCTAAACAACACATGGGTCAAAGAAGATATTTTAAGAGAAATTTCAAATATTTTTAGATAAACGAAAATGAAAACACAGCTTATCAGAAGTTGTGCAATGCAGCGAAAGCACGGCTGGGAAAAGTTTCTGACACTGAATGTGTATATTAGATAAGATAAAAGATCTAAAATCAAATGTCTAAGCTTCTGTCTTAGGAAGCTAGGAAAAGAACCACAAATTATCCAAAGTAGGCAGAAGAAAACAATCATAAAAATTAGAACAGAAATCAATGAAATTGAAAACAGGAAGTTAATAGATCAAATCAACAAAACCAAAAGCTATTTCTCTGAAAAGACCAACAAAATCAACAAACCTGTAGCCAATTAAGTAATTAAGAATAAAGAGAGGACACAAATCACTAATATCAGAAATGAGAGAGAAGATATCAGTACAGATTCCATAGACATCAAAATGAAAATAAAAGAATACTATAAATAATTCTATGCTCACAAATTTGGTATCCTAGGTGAAAAGGACTAATTCCTTGCCAAAACTCACACAGGAAGAAATAGACAATTTGAATGGGCCTTTATCTATTAAAGAAATTGAATAAAGAATTAATAACCTTCCAGAACAGAAAGTACCAGGCCCAGATGGGTTCACTGGTGAATTCTACCAAACATTTAAGGAAGAAATTACACAAATTTTCTATAATCTCTTTCAGAAGATAGAAAAGGAGGGTATTATTTTTAATTCATTTCATGAGGCCAGTGTTGCCTTAATAACAAAAACAAAGACATTATAAGAAAACAACAGATCAATATCTCTCATGAACATAGATGCAAATATCCTCAACAAAATATTAGCAAAGCAAATCCAACAATGTATAAACTCCCAGTCAACTAGAAATAGAAGAGATTTCCTCCAACTTAATAAAGAATACCTATGACAATGCTGCAACTAACATCATACTTAATGGTGAGAAACCTAAAGCTTTTATAGTAAAATCAGGTAAAAGGCAAGGATTTCTCTTCTCACTTCCTTTAACATCATACCAGAAGTCTTACCTAATGCAATAAGATCAGAAAAGGAAATAAAAGGTATAGAGAGTGGGAAAGGAGAAATAAAACTACTTGTGGATAACATTTAAGTGTCTATGTAGAAAATCCAAGTGACTAAAAAAAAAATAAACAAAACTTCCTGGAGGATATAGTGATTATAGGAAGGTTGCAGTATACAAGATCAATATACAAATGTCAATTGTTTTCCAATATGCCAGCAATGATCAAGTGGAATTTGAAATTAAAAACACAATACCATTTTCATTAGCACCCCAAAGATGAACTATTTAAGTATAAATCTAACAAAATATGTATAAGATCTGTATGAGGAAAACTGCAAAGCTTTGATGAAAAAAACCAAAGAACTAAATAAATGATGAAATATGCCATATTCGCGGACAGAAAGACAATATTGTCAAGATGTCAGTTCTTCATAGCTTGATCTATAGATTCAATGCAATCCCAATAAAAATCCTGGCAAGGTTATTTTGAGGCTATTGACAAACTGATTCTATAGTTCACAGGGAAAGGCAAAGATTCAGAACAGCCAACTCAATATTGAATAACAACAAAGTTAGAGGACTGACACTACCCAACTTTAAGACTTAGTCTAAAACTAAGGTAATCAAGACAGTATGTTATTGTTGGAATAGCAAAATAGATTAATGGGACGGAATAGGGAGCCCAGAAATAGAATCACCTATAGTCAATTGATCTTTGACAAAGGAGCAAAGGCAATACAAGGGAGCAAAGGTAGTTTTTTCAAGAAATGGTGCTGGAACTATTGAACATCCACGTGTGAAAAAATGAATCCAGACACAGACCTCACACCTTCACAGAAATTAACTCACAATGTATCATAGACCTAAATGTAAAATGTGAAACTAGAAAACTCCTAGAAGACAGCGTGGGAGAGAATCTAAATGACCACAGCTATGGCGATGACTTCAGATACAACACTAAAGGCATAGAAGAAGGAATTGATAAGCTGCACTTAAAAATTAGAAGTTTCTGCTCTGTGAAAGGCACCGTCAAGAGAATAAAAAGACAAGCCAAGATTGGGAGAATATTTGCAAAATATTCCCATGTCTGATAAAGGACTGTTGCCCAAAATATACATCAAACTCTTAAAACTCAACAATAAGAAAATGAACAACGCAATTTAAAAGTGGGCCCAAGACCTTACAGACACCTCATTAAAGAAGATACGCAGGTGGCAAATCAGCACCTATGAAAAGATACTCCACATCGTACATCAGCAGGAAAAGGCAAATTAAAAGAAACAGTGAGATGCCACAACCCACCTATTAGAATGGCCACAGTCCAGAGCCCTGACACCACCAAATGCTGGTGAGGACGTGGAGCAAGAGGACTCTCAGTCACTGCTGGTGAGCGGACAAAATGGTGCAGCCCACTTTGAACATAGTTCAACAGTTTCTTACAAAACTGAATATACTCTTACAATATAATTCATCAATCTCACTCCTTGTTATTCACCCAAAGGAGCTGAAAACATGCCCACAGAAGCCTGCCTGTGAATGCTTATAGCAGCTTGATTCACAATTGCCCAAACGTGGAAGCAACCAGAATGCCCTTCAGTAGGTGAGTGGGTGAACTGCACTTCATCCAGGCATCGTGGGGTGTTATTCAGTGATAACAGTAAATGAGCCACCAAGCGATGGAAAGATGTAGGACATGGAGGAAACTGAAATGCACATTACCAAGTGGAAGGACCGGTCTGATAGTCTCCATTTGTGTGGTTCCTACTATGTGACACTCTGGAAAAGGCAAAACTACAGAGACAGTAAAATGATCAGGGGCTGCCAGGGCTTGGGGGATGGCAGAATGAACAGGCAGAACACAGAGGATTTTTAGGGCAGTGAAACTACTCTGTGTGATACTGTAATGATGAATACATGCCTGTCTGGGAAAAGTCCAGCCATTGTTGATATAACTAGAATGGTTTGTGCAACCTCACTATAACCTGGCAGCCAAGGAGACTGGACTGGAATGTGTGTGCATGAACAATGACAACGTCACTGTACTGGTCAGTGGGGGCAGTAGACGCTGTTGAGTGAGCATGTGTACTGTGTGGCTGTCACATTCAAACTGACTTGAGCAAGTTGAGCAACGAGTCTGCATCAGATTTTGCATTAAGCTTGAACATTCCTCCATGGAAACTATTCAGATGATTCAGAAGGCTGCACCTATGGGCAATTGGTGATTGGCAGCTACCTCACAACAACATGCCCACTCATGCATCACATCTCGTGCAGAGTTTTTTGGTGAAACATCAAATCACTCAGATGACTCAGCCCTGCTACAACCCAGATTTGGCACCCTGACACTTTTGGCTGTTCTCAAAACTAACATCACCTTTGAAAGGGAAGAGATGTCAGACCATTGATGAGATTCAGGAAAATACGACGGGGCAGCTGATGGTGATCGGGAGAACTGTGAGAGGTCCCAAGGTGCCTACATTGAAGGGGACAGAGGTGTCCTTGTCTGTTCGTCCCTTTCTCCCTCCTTTCCCCTTCTCTACAAATAAATTAATTAAATCTTTTAAAAAATTATCAAAGTAACTAGCAGTGAATTGTGAATCTGTTTAACTAGGACTAAGACCAGAGCAAAGGTGAGGACAGCAAACATGTGAGAATGCAAGGTCATAAATTTCTGACCAGAGCAAAACCCTAACACACTCGCAAGGGTCTGGAGCAAAGGGACAAGCAGGTGGGCGGGACAAGCGTGTGCTGATGTCCACCTCTGCACGGCCAGGGGCTCGAAGGCATTATTTGAAGTTCCCGAAGCAGGTGATGGAGGTGCAAGGATATTTCAAGTGAAAGGGAAGCATGGAGAAAGGTGGGTGGGGGCTATGAGGAGGAGAGGGAGGCCAGGAGCCTGCGTCACGCTGTGCCCTACTCATGGCTGCTGGTGCTCAGCCTTAAGATGGGAGAAAAGACTCATAAAGTGCAGAAGTTAACCATTCACACTTTAAAAGTAAAACAAACACATCCAAAGTTCTTCTTAAAATATTAGATGTTTACTTTACAGAAAGTGATGAGAGTTAGAAATATCGTCAGTGTGTATACCATTCCATCCCTGCTGGTCTTTTTGATTTTGTATCCAAAGCTGAGGTGGTTGAGACTGGTAGCCAGAAGCTGTACCAAAAAAAAGCTACTTCCATTATGTGATTGTGTAATTGTACTCTCAGAGGAGCTCAATAAAATAGGAGTTACTTTTTTTTTTCTTTGCTAAAGGTTAAGTTCCGTAGGCCAACGTGAGGTTGGATGGTTGACGTTTAAGATTTTTCTGCAGAATACATTTCAAGATTTTAAAACTCCTCAGACTGAGGAATTGGCTGCCTGCTACAGTAAAACCATGACCTGGCTTTCCCCCTCTGGTTGCGGACGCCAGGCATTCCACTGGGGAAGGAAAGTAAGCCCCTGAAATAGATTCCCACCGCCGGGTGACATGTCCCTTTGGTGAGAAATAATTTGCAAGGAAAATTCCATATTCAATAGCTTCACTTTAAAATTTTATAATTTGGGGTTTTTCCATATTAAAAATATGTTGAAGGGAAATTGTTATCAGTTAATAAGGTAATTATTATGCTTCCAAGCTAAATGTTCCTTTTTCTGATCAGGATTTCCCATATGATGCCCTTCAACTGGAAGGCAGCTAAGAGGAATTGTTTCTTCTCTTCATTTCTAGGTGTTGGGGGTTCTAAGGGCAATAACACACTGTTTTGCCCACCCCCTCCCCCAGCCCATTTTCAGGAAATACCAGGACCATCCGGGCAGGAGCTGGGCGTGTCCTGCACACAAGGCCACACAGCAGCCCATCTGGTGGACATTAGCCTAGGGACTTCTTGGTCAAAGTAACTTTCACATAGTTTTGATGCAAACTGAAAATACAGTATTCTATTACAAAAGAATTCAGAAAAATAAGTGTGGTCAGAGCAAAGTTGTACAGGGATCAAAAAAAAATTCCAGAAAAAACACATTGGATGAAAAACAGGAAAAATGTGTTTAAAAAATTAAAAGCCATACAAAGATGTGCAATGTTAGCCACAAAAGCTCTTTTTAGAAATAAAATCTTCAATTCAACAATTTTTGATATTTACATTAATTTTTTTGAAAAGGACCACATAGTTAAATACGTGCAGTAATTTGCGAGTCCAAAATTGTCGTTTCTCTGTACATTCACAATTATACTACTTATATTTGCTCTTTTATTTTATTTTTGTAATATTTTTATTTTTATTTTATTGTTTAATGTTTTTAAAGTGATATTTTGATTATACTGTTAGAGTTGTCCAGCTTTTTCCCCCTTTGCCTCTCTCTACCCAGCACCTCCCACTCCCTCAGGCAATACCCAATCATTGCTCATGTCCATGGGTCATGTGTACAAGTTCTTTGGCTGCTCCATTTCCTATCCTGTACTTTACATCCCCATGGCTATTCTGTAACTACCTATTTGTACTTCTTAATCCCCTCACCTCTACTCCCATTCCCCCACATCCCCCTCCATCTGGCAACCACCAAAATGCTCTCTGTGTCCAGGATTCTGTCTCTGTTCTTCTTGTTTTGCTTAGTTTGCTTTTTAGATTCAATTGTTGATAGATATGTTTTTTTTTGTGGTTTTTTTTTGCCATTTTACTGCTCATAGTTTTGATCTTCTTTTTCTTAAATAAGTTTGTTTAACATTTCATATAATAATGGTTTGGTGATGATGAACTTCTTTAGTTTTTTCTTGTCTGGGAAGCTCTTTATCTGCCCTTCAATTCTAAATGACAGCTTTGCTGGGTAGAGCAATCTTGGCTGTAGGTCCCTGCTTTCGTGACTTTGAATATTTCTTGCCAAACCCTACTAGCCTGCAGTTTCTTTTGAGAAACCAGCTGATAGTCTTATGGAGACTCCCCTGTAGGTAACTAATTTCTTTTCTCTTGCTGCTTTTAAGGTTCTCTCTTTCTCTTTAACCTTTGACATTTTCATCATGATGTGTCTTGGAGAGGGCCTCTTGGCATCCATCTTGCTTGGGACTCTGTGTGCTTTCTGTACTTGCATGTTTATTTCCTTTACCAAATTAGGAAAGTTTTCTTTCATTATTCTTTCAAATAGATTTCCAATTTCTTGCGCTTTCTCTTCTCCTTCTGGCACCCCTGTGATGTGAATGTTGGACCTCTTGAAGTTGCCCCAGAGGTTGCTTATATTATCCTCATTTTTTTGGATTCCTTTTTCTTCTTGTTGTTCTGATTGGTTGTTTTTTCTTCCTTATGTTCCAAATAATTGATTTAATTCTTGGCTTCATCTACTCTACTGTTGTTTCCCTGTAAATTGTTCCTTATTTCAATTAATGTGTCCTTTGTTTCTGACTGGGTCTTTTTTATGCTGCTGAGACCCTCATTAAGTTCCTTGAGCTTCCTTATAACCAGTGTTTTTAACTCTGCATCTGATAGATTGCTTATCTCCATTTTATTTAGCTCTTTTTCTGGGGTTTTGACCTGTTTTTTCATTTGGGCCATATTTCTTTGTCTTCTCATTTTGGCAGCCTCCCTGTGTTTGTGTCTATGTATTGGGCAGAACTACTTTGACTCTGTGTCTTGGTCGTGTGCTCTAGTGTAGTGGGTGTCCTGTAGGGTCCAGTGGCACAGTCTCCCCTCTCACCCAAGCTGGGTACTCAAGGTGTACCTTCCCTGTAGGCTGAGTGCACCATCCTCTTGTAGTTTAGACTTGGTTGCTTTTGGCAGATCAATGGGAGGGATTTACTCAGGCCAGTTAGCTGCAAGGATCGCTGTGACCACTGACCATCAACTCCACCATCTGTGGAGGATCAGCTGTGCAGGGGCAGGGAGTTGGTGCTCTAAAATGGTCTGTGGCTGTCCACTGGGTGTGCTTGGCCTTGGTGTTTCCTGGGTGGCACAAGCCAAGTTCAGACTCCACCTGTGTTTTGCCTGGGGCCACCCTGACTGAGCTATAAAGCAATCCAAGATGGCTGCTGCTTGTGCTGGGCTTGCTATGAATCTAGGCTGGCTACTGCTAGTGCTGGGCCTGGGGCTCACTGAAGCCAGCTGTTGCTTGTTTGAGAGGATTTAGGAAGTTGTGAAGCATGAGTCGAGACCAGCCATTCATGTGGAAAAGCAGCTTGGGTGGGCTTACAAGTTAGGTGGGATGGAGTTTCTGGGGATCTCCAAGGTGAGTCAAACAGTGTTAGCCAGGTTGATGGAGTCTTAAATATGGCATCAGCTTGCTAGCTCTGTGGTGGGAAGGTTTAGAAAAGGGACAATGGCCTCTGCCCACCTTGATGGCAGACACTTCAGTTGCTCCCTTTATACCACTGGTGCCTCTCAACCTGCTACCCTGGTGCTGGGGCTCAGAGGGAGTGAGTGAGTAAGTGAGTCCTTGTGTGGGTTCTTTAAGAGGAACTGCTTGGGACTCCAGACCTTTCTTCCATCTACTCAATCCCCACTGATTTCTGTAGCCAGAAGTTGTGGGGACTTATCTTCCTGGCACTGGAACCCTGGGCTGGGGGGCCTGGTGTGGGGCTAGGACTCCTTACTCCTGAGATGTCCCTCCTGAATTTTTATCCACCACCCATGGATAAGGGACCAGCCTATTCCGCATCTGTGCCCCTCCTACCAGTCTGGATGAATGTGGTTTCTTCAATTCCATAGCTGTCAGACATCCATTCAGCTTGATTTCTGACAGTTCTGAGTGATGGTTGTTCTATATTTCCATTGTAATTTTGGTGTGGTTGTGGGAAGAGGTGAGCCATGTCCGCCTACACCACCATCTTGACCAGAAGTCTATATATTTGCTCTTTTAAAGGAAAAAGAAGTTGATAAATGGCAGGATTGTGGGTCTAGAAATACCCTGGCTTCTTGCTTTCAGTGGCAGTGTTAAAGTGACCCACCATGTCTAATAAGAAGGCATCTCGTGAATTTATATCTGTCATTGCCACATGCAAATTTTCTTAGTCATTTTTATTCTAGAAAACATTGCAACTTCTCAAGTGTCAACATAATCAATGATTAACTATTAATGCACACAGATGCCACCTGCTGCTTTACAGACCCTGTCATCTCTCCTGTCCACACTCTGATGACACCTTCCAGCCACCTTGTGGCCAGTGGGCTGGTGAACCAACGGGGGAGAAGCGGTGCCTTCAGAGGTCCTCACCTCCCTGCTCTCCTCCTCCTCGCAGCTGGTCGGAAGGGAGGCAGCCCAGTGAGCTGGCAAGTCCCGTGTGGAAGATGGCAGCCTAGTTGGTCCGTGAAGGGCTGAGTGGGTAAGGGACCCTCTGTTCTACTCAAGCCCCACCACCCAGGCCACTGCCCTCACCCTGCCTGCCCCATCCGATGAACCTCTTTCAACTTTCACAGGAGCAATGACCACACTTGTCTTGCGTTTGAGCCAATGAAGCACCTTCGTGACTACTGGTTATAGCAGCTAGCCCACCCCCACGGCCAGCCGATTGTGACAGTTCCTTTTACTCCTTTATCCTGAGACCTTGCTGACACTTCTGGATTTTCTATTCATCTCATGGTACTAGCTTCTGTTCTGTGGCTTGAACTCTCCAGAAACATCATTCCCAGACACTGAAGTTCTGTTCCCAGTACCAGGTCGTCATCTTTATCATCCCTGCTGCCAGTGCCGAGACTCAGCTCACACTCACTGTTTTCTATCCATCCTGTGCTAGAGCTCCTGCTATGGCCTGCGGCCCTCCTTCCAGCACATTCCATCCTCAGGGTGTCTGGGTACCTGGCAGGTGTTCCACGGGCCTGAGCAACAAGACTCCAGACAGATGTGATCAGAGGAGCGCTCCTAATTAACTGCAGACTCTTCCAGCAAAGGGAGCTTGCAAGGCCTTTCCTTCCAGAAGGCTCTGCTGGTTCACAGAGCTCTGAGCAGGTGCCAGGGCAGGAGCAAGACTGCAGAGGGTCAGCTGTTCCAAACCACATTTTCCAGAGACCCGAGAACTAAGAAATGGCATATAGAGTCTGCTCATACCATGGGAAGCACTGTTTCCACTTTTAGTGTATGAACTACACATATTCATGGCAAAAATAGAATGAAATAAAATGAATAAACAAAAAGACACCCATAACACGATCACACAGAAAAATGCCTCATATATTTGTACATATATGAACATAGAAAATTATGCATGTTGTCCTCTATGAGCTGTAATATATGATCTGTTGTATAGAGTTTCCATTGAATAATTACATCACTGTCAGTTTTCAAGGTCAGTAAATGGGAATTGCATAGAATGACGTTGCTTGAATCAATACAATGTACTGACTAATTCTTCGCTGTTGACCATCTCAATTGTTCAGATTTCAGCTTTTATAAGAATGTTGTGAAAATGTTGTTGTGCATATATTTTAGGGAATCTCTCTTATATTCTCAGCACAAGATCTAAGAAGTTGGACTCTGTTTTAAGGTTTTGGGTAGGTGACAGAAAAGAAACCCACAGAGACCAGTGACAAAAGCTCCAATCTCCTGAAAGTCCTTCCCCCTGCACCCCGCCTCCCGCATTCTTTTTAGTGTTTGCTCACCTGATAGCGGAAACCCTGCCTGGTTGCTCCTTTGATTTGCGGTTGTTGCGGCAGTGCTGTCCGATTTTCTCAGTCATTGACCACTTGCTATTCCTGTTAACTGCCAGCCCTTTCACCAGTGGTTTTCATTTTTAGTTTGTCTTTTCCTAATGGATGAACAAACATTCTGTAACTCTCAAGACATTAATCTCTTGTTTGCTGAGTGTGTCGCAAAGCTCTCTCCCAGTCTGTCAGTCACCTTCTCATTTTGTTGCTCGGTGCTTTGGTTACTGTTGTTTGTTTCAGTCTTTCAGTTTTTCTTCCCATTCTGATTCATGCCCGTCCCTTCTGTTATTGCTGTGAGGGAGCGTGTGTGCACCTACGTATTTGCCTTTACAATCAGCTTTGTAAATGCTGGGTGCTCATTTTGGCTCATGGAGCGAGGTGAATTCCCTGTCCACTGGGAACATATGAGTGGGAGACCAGTACCCTGTACCCGGCCCCCCTCTGTGCCCATGTGGAAGGCTGCTGCTGGTGCTGCAGTGACAGACTGGGGCCCAGCCCACCTGCTGGCTGCGTGACCCCGGGGTGGGCTCTGCCTCCTGGTACCTAAATCTACTCGCCTGCAAGCGGGAACCATAATCATGGCAAACTCATGGGTTGTTTTGAGGATCAAATAAGCAAATATATATATAGTATATACTTCTATTAGCATCTAACACATAGTGAGCACTATAGAAATGTTATTTTTGTAGAGTCTAATCTTAATTTAATTAAGATATATGGTTGTTTCATTGCATACAATCACAAGTTAATATTTTATAAGCTCTTTTTTGGAATTTCTCCAAGTCATCAGATCCAAGTGGGCTGCACTGGACACAACTGGAAGCTAATGGTGCAGCTGGAATTTACATTTCCACAGCCATCCCTCCCATGGCGAGATGCCGGTCCTGGGCTGTGGAGCTGCATGTGAGTGTGTCCCAGGGACTAGCTGCCTCGTGGTAGGAAAATGGTTGGTAAAGATGGTGTCCCAAGGAGAGGAAACCTAGAAGGAGAGTCGGGCCCCTCCAGAGACTGCCCATTAAACAGAGAAATATGCTCTGGGCGCCAACTTGGCTCTGTGGCCTGGATGGGAATAGACCGGAGCCTCGAGCATAACCAAACAGGCGAGTGTCCAGGAGCTTTAATGCAGCCACAGCACATCGACTGAGGTGGACACAGGCTGCTGGAGGAGTTGATGGGTTGTAGGCTTCTGCGCAATTTGTCATCGTAAAGGGATGAGCTCAAGCCATACAGACTGGCGGGAATTCCCACACTGTCAGATTCCGAATGAGCCTGCGTGCCTTCCTCCTGTCAGCCACCGCTGGCAGACACAGAGGAAGTGGCGTCAGGTCCTCAGTAACTCTGCTGTTCGTAGGGGAAAGAACTGGAAACTATGGATGAAGCGTTGTAGGACAGGAAAGCATTTCTGTGTGCTGAGCACAGAGACGATGCAGGTCTCAGCACAGCATCCCTGCTGACCATCACCCCACCCCCCTCCCCTCCCCGCTCATCAGCCCTGACCTCCACCCTACACCCCTTTGCTTCTCCTACAGCCACTCCCCTGAGATCTCATCTTGCTACAATGATAACCCAGGTGTGCTGCTACACCTGTCCCTGGAACTCCAGGCCAGCATGACTGTATTCCTCAGGGCTCTCCAGAGAAATGGGACCAGCAGATGTATATATAGGAAGAGATTTATTACAGAACCTTGGCTCATGCAATTATGAAGGCTGAACTGTAGGCTGAGCTGGCAGGCTGGAGACTTGAGAGCTGATGGTTTAGTTCCAGTTGAAAGAGGAAAAGGCCAATGTCCCCATTCAAATGCTATGAGGCAGAAGAATCCTTTCTAACTTGGGGGAGGTCAGTCTTTTTTGCTCCCCTCAAAATGTCACTTGATGGGTTGAGGCCCACCCACAGTGGGAAGGGTGATCTGCTTACTCAGTCTACTTATTGAAATGTTAGTCCAGAAATGCCCTCACAGACAGGCCCAGAGTGGTGCTGAACCAAATATCTGCCCCCCTGTGCCCCAGTCAAGTTGACATGTGAAATCAACCATCGCAGCTCCTGAGTGGGAAGGCATAGCATCATCACCAGCCAGTTTGGGTCAAGGGGAGGGTCCTTCCCAGTCTGAATGGAAGCTCTTAGTGAGGAGCCATCTAAACCAGAAGCCAGCCTCTGAAGCTTCAGAGCTCAGGGTGGCCCTCAGGGGAGGATCCCAGCCACAGGGAGTGGCTGGAAGCCACCTTCTGAACTCATGCCCTGCCACCTCTTCATCACACAAGGTCCTAGCCTTCCCAGCGCAGGTGGAACCAGGGGTGGCAGGTGAGCAGAGCCTCCCATTGGGCCCAGTGGCCTTGGGTTCCAGGACGGAAACGGGTGAATATAGTTGAGAGGAAGGACAATTCTGAAGGGGTTGCTGCCTGGGAAGCTGACAGGCCTGGCCATGCAAGAAGGGAAGCCATGCTTGTCCCTTCTTCATTCACACCTTGCCGGTGGGTCGTGGCAAGGGCACATGCTCAGGAAGTATCGTAAACCCAAGATGACCCTCAGGTGAGGCAGGAAAGTACACCTGTCAGAACTTCCCCAGAGAGTCTTTTTCAACAACATGGGTGTCCTGAGCCCCTGGGAGACGCGGAGAGATACCACACAGAAACTGGCCAGCATGGCAGCGCCTATGACTCTGGAAAAGAAGCTGCTGCAGAACTGAGACAGCATTGGGGGAGAATTCCAGGAGCAGAGGGCAGTGCAAGGCAGCCCTACTTCCTGGTACAAGCTTCCAGGGCAGTGGCTGCCACGCTGCATGGGGTGTCCAGCATCCTGGGTGACAGGCCCAGCAGCCACCACTCCACAGTGGGGTAGGTGCCTGCCCTTCCTTAACCAGATGTCATCAACCTAAGGGCCCTGCCGAACAAGAGCTGCTGTGATGGGGAGGATATTTTTAGACTATGATGTGCCAAGTGTCTTGAGCAGGATTAGCATAGCCAGGCACGAAAAGCCCACGCTGCGTGGGGCAGCACCAAGACCACCGCGCTCCCACATGCGAGGCCTGTTGAGGAAACCCCTCTCCCATCCAGATTTAAGTCATCCACTTCCATCTCTTAAATAACCAGGATCTCAAATTAGTCACGAGAAAAACCAAACCAAAACAAAAGGCCACTTCTTTGTTGTAGAAAGGAAGACAAAACCCAAAAGCTGCCACGTGGGGCCGAGGCTGCTCCATGTGCTGACGTTTATCTCTCTTCCTGCACCTTTTGGCTTCTATTTGTGGAAGGACAGACTTGCCCTGCGGCTGAATGGAAGGAAACGCGGGACAAACGGGCGGTCTCGGCAGAGCGGGGCCATCAGCTGTCCCAGAAATCCTGGAATAAAAACGGTTTTCCCATAAAACATTTCCTTGTCATAGATGCAAATTACATATATTTTTAGGCACTATTAACGCACTGAGTACCAATGTGCAGACTGCCACTTACTTCTGCCTGCCCCCACCCCAAAACTATATGAGCGTGTGGCTCCTTCCTTTTAAATCCTCGTTTAGAATAATGACTTGGCGGTTCTCCATAGGAAGGATACGCGCACGTGTAGACTCGACAATTCCAAAAGTTACAAAACAGAAAGCAATAATGAACAAAAAATGTCACTGGCAATTGCACAGCCAGAAAAACCCCCCAGTTGTTTCGGGTGGGGCAGGCCCACGCACACCACCGAAGGAACGGGAAAGGCAGAGGGAAAGGAAGTAAGGATTGTCCTTGAATGTAATAGAAGAAAAAGAAATGGTGTGAATTTGAGGACGGCTAAATGTTATTTTATTTATTTATTTATTAAATATAAATAAATCTTTGTTGCAAGAAATAATTTCTGAATGATATCCATAACACCCTGAAAAAAAGGGCCCTGGGTTGGAGCCAGCCCTCCGTACGGCTCAACACCCCCTGTCAGGGATGTGAACACAGAAACTGGGAAGGAGAGAAAGCCGGAATAGGCCCACGTGTGCAGGGAAGTCAGTGGATGATCAAAGTGACATTCAGGGGGTCGTGTTCAGGGAGGTCACAGCCAGGGGGGTCCATACCACTAGGAGTACCCTGCTTGCAATTTGGAGGCTCTGTAGTTACTATCTTGACATTTTAATAATTGTGTTGTTGAACTTGTGTTCTGAAAATGGAGCATGTTCTGGGCTTGGAGCCTGGGCTCAAAGTGACCACATCCCTCACCACCTGCCCACCCCTGCTCAGTGGCCACTGCCACTCTGCTCTGTGGGAGGCCTGCAGGCAGGTCTGGGAAGGGGTGGAGATGAGCACATGAACCCGGGATGCTGCATGGTAGAGTGGGGTCCCCAGTGCCTGTGAGGGGCTGTATTTGCCCTGCAAGCTCATATTCCCATCCCCCAGGGAGCAAGACATTACCTAGCAAATTGAAAACACCATGGCATGGACAGAGAGAAAAAGAGAGGGAGAGGGAGAGGGAGAGGGGCACAGACACAGACTTCCAAAGAAAGGAGAGGGCTTTTGTCCCGTGTTTTGAAAACGCTGCCCGCATTTTCATTTTGCACTGGGCCTGCGTGTCACATAGCTGGCCTGGCTCTCGTGAATGCTGCAAATAGGTGCTATCCTTCCAGGGTTTGCTCTTTAATGAAAATTGAGAAGGCAGTCAGACCCTGAAAGAAAAATCCTAACATTACCTTTCTCTTGTGGTTTCCTAGGGCTTCCGCACCATCTGTTCTACTGCCCCATTAGCTCAGGCATGTGGGCTCAGCGAGAATGCCATCTGCAGCCCTGTGTCACGGTCTTGGGCAGTGCGATAAGGCAAGAAAAAGAATAGGAAGCATGCAGAGAGGAAGAGGTAAATCTGTGTCTGTTCATAAAAAAGATGGTTATAGACATAGATGTAGAAAATCCTCAAGAACCCACACAATGCAACGGAATTGGTAACTGAACAGAGCAAGGGCAAAGATAAAAAATCAACACCCCAAACCAATCACACTTCTATATGCCAGCAAGACACAAAAGGAAAAGTAAATTAAAAAACACTATTTGCAGTAGCAGCAACAAGCATAAGGTATCTGGAATGAATTTAACAAAAGATCTCTACTCTAAAAACTCTAAAAACTCTGAAGGATGCTGCCAAGAGAAATGAAAGCAGCGAGTGAACAGTGATGCATGCCACGACCAGGGAGGGAAGACTTGGCCCATTTAAGCGTCTCGTCTCCCCACGGTGACCTACTGATCACTGCGGTGTGCATCAAAATCCCAGCAGGCTTTTGTTGTAGAAATCGAGGAGCCGCTTCTGAAAGAGAGGTGGAGACACAGAGGGCTCTCAGGACCCCCTGCAGTGCTGCCCGGAGCCTGGGGGACTGACAGACGGCAGCTCCGTCTGCTGCGTAGCTATAGGAATCCAGGCAGCCTCGAAGACAAGCGGTCGATGGGACAGAATAGAGTCCGGAAATAGACCTGCTATAGGTCAGAAATCATAACAATGGTTTCCTCTTGGCCTGACTTGAAAGGAACTTTCTGGGGGTGGGGGCAGGGGTAGTCGCCCTCAGGTGATGGGGCACCGGTTGCAGCGTGTGTAGATGGCCACCGGTCAGCCCGCTGGGCCGCTGAGGCACTTGCGCTTCGCTGTGTGTAAACTGTCTGCCAGTGCAACGGGGTGACAATTAACACAGGCAGGTCTGGGTGGGACTGGAGTCGGGTGCCCAGACGCCACTGAGAAACACAGGTAAACTTGCCGCAGGCTCTTTCTGGGTGGAATGTAGAGTAATTGCTATTTTAATAAATGTGTTAACAAGTTTCTGTTACTTTCTAGAAAAGTTTTTAAAATAATTAAGCTCAAATCCTTCTGTCAATCAACCAGCTGTGAGAGAGTCAGACACGGTAGTGGGCCTGAGCCAAGCTGGGCACATTTGCTCACAGTTTCCTGAAATAGCCTGTTAAACTCCCTACTTCCACTTATAACAGCAGCGCCCAGTGCCCACCACACATGTTTAGGGTGGTGCAGTGAGAGGGCAGACTGCCTCCCTCCCCCTCCCCTCTGCTTGTCCCCCCTCCTCTTCTCCCTTCTTCCTCTGGGGGCAGACCTGTGACCTGAGGCCTGGAATCCTCACAGAGGGGCTTCCCTGGAATCCTCAGCTACAGAATGGTGGGCACATCTGCTGTCCTCCTCCAAAGCTGCCTGTTGGTACATGTGCTCAATACCGAGCATGAAAAACCGAAATAAAATACAAGTCTGGCTCGGGAAAGCTGTCTGCGCGTGATATACTCAGCCAGCCCCCGCTCAGGGAATCAGGACGGAGGCTCACCCTGCGCCCACAGATGGAATGGGCTTATTTAATGGGCAACCAAGATATTATGACAGTCAAGGAAAAAATATGTCTTTCCATTTTGGGAAACAGTCAAAGCTTTTATATTCCACCAAAAATAGAAGTGGAATTCTAGAAAGCAGAACTGACTGGGCTTAAGCACGTCTGCCACTCAAAGGAGCCCGCATGGACCACGAATTCGCTCATCTTTCCGGAATGTGTGCCCATGTTTCCTGGAGGTCCTGGGCCCTGGACAGGAGAGACTCAGGGACCTACTTCGGGCCTGCACCAGCTCGGCCACCCGGGCCCTGTTCCCCAACCTGCCACCCCATTCTGTGCCCTGGCCTGGGTCCACGTGGGGCTGCAGTGACCCTGCACCTTCACTGATGTGCTCTCCCCAGCCTACACCTGCCAGGGGACGATGGCTAACATGAGATTCTTTCCCAAGATTTTTTTTTTTGTCACTTGAACCTTCCCTCTAAAAAGAGACTTGCTCCTCCCACATTCTCTAGTGCCTTCCACTGTTCAGCCTTGAGCAAGCCACCTGCGGTGATGGGGGTGGGGGTAGGGGCAGGGCAGAGAGGGGTTGCTGGAGGGAGGGTCTCAGGCTCCCAGGAAGCGCTGGGCACACAGGCCTCAGAGGCATGGGGGAAGGGACATGCCAGGCCCTAGGCAGTGGTTCGGCTGCCACCTCTCTGGAGAGCTCCGGCACCAAAATAAGCCTCATCCCAGAGCACTGCACCAGTGCATGGGGCCCCGTGGAGTCTCTCTGGGTGTTTCATGAAGAGAATGTGGAGCAAAGGGGCTTTGCCCAGCAAGCTCAAGACAGCAAACATATCCGCTCAGTGTCCCTCAAACCCCCGGGTCCCTGCACGCTGCTTAGGGGCTCTTGTGCCAGGAGTACAGTGTTATCAACCTTGATATCTCGATGGGGACCTCTCCCTGCCTGATTCTTGTCTTGCCAATCTTTCTTCTTCTTTTAAAACTGATGTTTTAAAATATGCTTAATATGCTATTTGACTTACCATAAGGTTATACACAAATACAGGTAACTTATAAAGCATCATACCTGGCCTCTCCTCCTCAGGGCGGCGGCTGTCTTCTGTAGCCGTGGTCTGCGGGCTCAGCCCCACCTACCCCACTGCCGTCTTCCCGACATTGGATGCCCTCACCCGAAACTCCTTTCCGCTTATCACTCCCTTACTCGTACATGTATCACGTGCACAAAGGTGTGTATGTATGTGGGTATTGTATACATGTGGACACAACGTAAATTATACATGTAGACATCCTATATACACAGATGGCATGTGTTCCTAAGCCTTCTTTCTCAGGCTTCTTTTTCCTTGTTTCTAGGAGCTATAAAGTGGAGTATTTTTTAGCCAGCATTTTACTTCCAAGATTCACCCTTGATGGGTGTTGCTGCAGTTAAGTCGTTGAACATCAGTCACCCTTCCACAACGTGCAGTGTGTGGATTCACCCCGGTGAGTCTGTCTTTCCCCGGTGAATGGGCAGCTGGGTATTGTGAGCATGGCCCTTACACACGGCTGCGGCCTGTCCCCTGGCCCTCATGGAAGCGTATTTCCTGGGTGTGTACTTAGGAGAGAGCACATTGGCTGGTGCAGTTACACAAATACTCAGTGTTATGAGACCAGTGTTTTCCCAAGTGGCTGCAAACGAGGCTCCCATTGGCAATGCTAAGAATTCTGGTGACCCATTTCCTCCCCGATACTTGATGCTGTCGGTCCTTCAAATTATTGCCGACATGGTAGATGTAAAAGAGTATTATTGTTATCCGAACTTGCATTTTCCCATTACTGAGGACGCTGGACATCTCCTCGTGTGCCGATTGGCCATTCACGCTTCCTCTGCTGTTCAAGTCATTTGTCCATTTTCCCATTAAATTGTTTGCCTTTTCTTACTGGGTATGTAGTTCTTTCCATATCCTGGGTACAGATCGTTGGACAGTTATTTGGATTGCAAATGTCTTCTCCCTATTTGTTGTGTGATTTACTTTATTACATCTTATAATGAACAGATGTTCTTAATGTTAATATGATCAAATTTATTGGTCTTGTATGGTTAGCACTTTTTCTACCTTAAGAAACCCTCCCTCCTCAAGGTCATGAAGATATGTGCCTATATTTTAAAAGTTTCATCATCCTTAATTTATCTGGACAGAGTCATGATGAATTAGGTACCTACCTAATTCCATTTTCCCCCCAAATGGAGAAACAAGTGTCCCAGCATCACTTACTGAAGTCATTCTTTCCCCTGCTAATCTGCAGTGCCTTGTCTGACATGTATAAAAATGTTTGTAGTCTGTTTCTGGACTTTCTATGGTGTTTCATTAGTCAATTTGTCCATCCTTGGGCTGGTAACAAATGGCTTGATTGACTGTAACTTAAAGTATGTCTTCATAGTTGCTGATGCCAGTCCTTCTTTAGGAGGGAGTGTCTTGGCTCCTCCAGGTCCTTGGCCTTCCTGTTAGGTATTTTAGAATCAGTCGACATCCATCAAAACCCCTGCTGGGAAGTTTGTCAGAATTCCACTGACTCTCCGGGTAATTTCACGGAGATGGGATATCTTTGTGACACCGAGATCATCTTACTTATTAAAATAATTGTCTCTACATTCTCTTGCTCTCTCCATAATTTTTTAAAAAGAATTTTCTCCTTAATGGTCATGTACTTCTTCTGTTGGATGTATTCTTAACTCAAACTTTTGTTGCAGTTTTGTAAACAGGATTTTTCTAAATTACATGTTGTTTGTTGCTGATGTATAGAAATTGGCTTGCATGCTTGTGGATTTGATACTCAGTAATCTTGCTAGAGTTTTATTAAATCTAATAATTGAGCTCTAGATTATTTTTATTTTCTGCACATGTAATGGTATTACCTGTGATTTTCCTTTTTTCCCTTTGAATCTTTATACGTTTATTCCCATCGCTGTGTGGTGCCTGTTGTTTAGGCTCTATTGTAATGCCGAACATCCTTCTTCTGTTCCCGATTCAGGGGGATGTTCCTAACGCTTCACCACAGGTCTGACGTTTATGTTAGGTGTCAGTAGGCACACTTAATCAGGTTAAGGACATTCCCTTCTGTTCCTGCTTTCCTAAGAGCTCATTTTTCTCAATATGAGTGGTGCCCAGTTTTATTAAAACATTTTTTTTGCATCTGTTGAGGATCACACAGGTGTTCTTTGATGTGCTGATGCAGCAATTCACATTCATAGATTTGTAAGTGTTAAACCAGAGTTATATTCTTGGTCATATATTCTTGATATCATTTTATATATTACTGGATTTTGTTTTGCTGCATGCTCTGCTTAGGATTTTATGGTAACTTATTTAGATTTTATTTATGAGAGTGGTTGGCCCGTACTTTTTCCCCTTTAGATTCTGAAGTCAAGGTTACATCAGCCTCATTATTCCCGATGGGTAGGGTTCCCTCTTTCAGTCAATTCTGTCGCCAGCACTCCCTGAATTTTCAGTCACAGTGACTTCTGCCACATGCAGTGGATTTTCTTTTCTCACTCTATTTGTACTCTTATCATTCTGCTGACTTTTCTTTTTGAAACACTGTCTTCTGTTGGGTCCCTTGCCCCTCCCTGGGTTCTCCCGGTCTCCTCTGCTCACTCACTGTGCGCCCCGCCCTCTGATGGTTGACTTCTTTGGATTTGGGCCCAAGTTCTCCTCTCTTCTCCCTCCTCTCTATTTAGGCAAGGTTTCTATTTTCATGGCTCTCAAACGTGCATCCCCAGTACTGTTCTCGTTCCTGGACACCGATCTTTCACATCAGATCTCTTCCCAACACAGCCACTGGATGTCTGAATGGCATGGAAGCTCAACACGGCCAGAAGGGTCTCCTGCTTCTCCCAGTCATCTCCCAGTCTTCTCCCACCTCTTTATGTAGCACCATCACCTCCAGCACACGCAGCCAGATTCCTGGGTGAGTCCTGATCCTTCCCTCACCACACCCCTTCACTCAATCTATCACCAGGTCTCCTTCAATCTATTTCCACAAACACCCTCTTTCCACTTCCCTGTTACCACCTGATCAGCACACAGAGTCATGTTCTGTGTGCCATTCACCCAAGTCGGGTAAGGCCACAATAAATTTGTCTCTGGAGGTAAGGGCGTCTGAGGAAGTATAATAGCAAGGGGCCATCCTGGGCTCCTTGTTGGTCCCAGGATGAATCCCCCAGAGCAGCTGTCAGGAGCGGCATGAAGGGCCTGGTTGTACCATACCTGTTCTCCACTGCTGCTGGAGGAGAGGATGAGATTCATGCTTCCAGCTCCAACTGAAGGGCAATCACGTGCCTTTCCCTGAGTTAAATGACACTAAATGAAGGCCGGTGGAAGATGGCTGCAGGGATGGGCTCTGGTGAGTCATGCACCCCTTTGTGACTTGCTTTGGTCAATGAGACTTTAGTAAACATGGTGCAGGGGCTGGAAAAGCCCTGTGCACTGAGCTTTGCCAACATGAGGAAAACCCTAGCCAGCCTGCCGATGGTGGGTGACACATGGCCCACCCATGGTCCCTGACCGGGGCCCATCTGAGAAGGCCCAGCCCACACCCCACAAAAGCAGAGCTGAGCTGTTACAGCTGCTGGCCCATGGGATCATGAGCAAATGACTGCTCTACAGCCAAATGAGGTCCTCGTGCACACTCTTCCTTATCCAGGATGACTCCCCAGAGGGTATCCCAGGAGTCTTGATTTTTTACTTAGTTGTCAACCAGTGGCCCTTGGATGCTATAGCTGGCACTTGGCCCTTAGGCAGGGTCATGGACTCTTTCACTGGCTGACCGCAAAGACAGGTTTTTCCTTTCCCTCAGACGGCAACCTGAAGCAGGTGACTGGCCTTCTGTAACACTTTCCCCTGTGGTTAATTTATGCTCTGGATCACTGAGTTTCTATGTCACGTTCAGTTGTTACACGACTCCTGAATAAGAGGAGTAGCTCACACCCATGGAGCGCTGACCACGTCCCAGGCTCCACACTGGGCTCTCCTCCCGTGAATCTTCTCCATCGCACACTTTAGGAAACAGGCAGAGATCCTGAGAGATGCCTAAGGTCCCTCCACGGAGAAGTGGCAGCAGCTGGACTGGACTTGGGAATACAACCTCTACACCCACTGCCCCAACCCTGCACCAGGTTTGGTGTGCCCCGACCCTCTCTCCACCCTTTGTAAAAATGAATAAAGAAAACCTCATTAAAATCGGGGTGAGAAGCCCTGAAATGGGGAGCCCTCATATACCACTCAGTGCCATCTGCAGATTCCAGCAGGAAGAAGCTACCTTGCAGTCCCCAACAAGCAAAAACCCACTTTACTATGGAGGCAGGAGGAGGGTTTTCTCCTGACTCAGCAACAGTCCAGCCAATGAGAGACCACCACACTCAGCCAATGAGAAGCCACCACTATCCTTAACTCTCACTCCCTTCCAATGGACTTCCGCTCAAAACTGCCTCTCCTGACTTCCTTCTTTTTCCCCATTGAGTAACACTCTTCTTTGTTCTCTGGGCTGGCCTATGATTCCCCTGGAATTTGCAGTCGGAAATGCAATACCTCTGATATTCCCTAATAAACCCATTTTCCTGGTAAAATAACTGGCTGGTTTTTTTTTTGTTTTTTTTTTTTAAGGTTGACATATTTGAGTTCTCCTAGTAAATCACCAAAACACGAACTGCTTGCGGCTTATTACCCACTCTCGCTCTCAGCATCCATGCTCAAGTTTTTCCTTTTTAAACTTTATTTTCTGTTCTACATGGAATTGCAGCCTTGAGTTATTCTAGTCTTCAGAAATGCATTTCCACATACGCTTATTGCAAGTAAACGTTTCTTGGTATATAACCATACAGTATCAAAGTAAGTTTATTGTATGCACCATAAAAAGGCTTTAAAATGTGTTTACTGTCAAAACCAGCCAACTCAACAACCACATTAACTTTGGTAACTTGGATTTGCTTCTGATGTCAGTGAGAGTGCTACAGGGAAACGGGGAAGCTCCCTGGAGCGTGGGGACCCCGATTTCCCACTGCATACCCAGGGCTCTCGGGAACGTGGGCCGGCTGGAATGCGTTTGCACATCCAATTCACAGCGGGACCTCTCCGAGAATCTCCAGTCTCCCAGCTCCCCAAGCTAGGTCACCCTCGTCCCTGCAGGTCTCCCCTTTCCCAGCCCCAGCCCTGGCTCGGGATCCGCAGCCCGGGCCGACCCTTGGCAGAGGTCTGCTCGGCGCGGCGCGTGCGCGCACACATGCACGTCCTGCGTCTCGGCGTCGGTTCCCGGCGTGCGCGCGGCCGGGGGCGGGTGGACGGAGGCGGAGGCTGTTGCAGCGGCCCAGTCGGGCCGCGCACGGGGGCGCGCTCGGGGCCGCGCCAGGCCACGGCCCGCGCGCCGCAGCCCCGGGCGGCGGAGCGGTGCGAGACCCGGCGTGGCGCGCGGAGCAGAGCAGCCAGCGGCTGAGGTGAGGTGAGACGGGGGCGGGCGGGGGTCCGACACCTAGGGCAGACGCAAACCGCCAGAGCTGTTTATATAAGCGCCGTGGGGCAGGTGGGGAGGCCAGGCTGGGAGTGCGGCTCCAGCGGGACGCAGTGTTGCCGGTTGCGTGTCCGGAGGGGCTACAGGCCGGATCGCCCGGGTAGGGAGACGGCACCCCAGGATGAGGCTGAGCACGGGACGGCCCGCATCTCCTCCCTGGGGCGCCGCGTCTGCGCCGGATGCTCTGCGCTGCGAGAGAGGAGGCTGCGCCCGGGGATGGAGGGGGACTGCGCCTCGGGACGAGGCTGCGCCCGGAGAAGGGGAATCTGCGCCCCCGGAATGAAGGGGAGACTGCGCCCTGGGATGCGGCTGCGCCTGAGGGGTGGGAGGCTGTATCCCTGCATGAGGCTGTTCCCCGAGATGAAGCTGTGCCCTCGTGGAGGGGAGACTGCGCCGGGGACAGCCCTGTCCCCACCCTGGGAGTGCCGCGTCTGCTCTGGATTCTGTGCCCCAGGGAAGGAAGGCTTCGGCCGGGGATGAGGCTGCGTCCCGGGTGAGGGGAGGCTGTGTGTCCGGAATAAGGCTGCGCCCTACGATGAGGCTGTACGCCCAGGATGAGGCTGCGCCCCCGGGATAAGGCTCCGCCGCGGTTGGCCCCGCGTCCCTTCCCGAGGGCTCCGTGTCTGCGCGGGATGCTCTGAGCCGCGAGGAGAGGAGAGGGAGCCCCCGGGGAGGGGACGCTGCGTCCAGGGTAAGGTTGCGCGCTCCGGAGGGCGCCGTGTCCGAGCGGGATGCTCTGTGCAACGGGCGGCCGAGGGCGGGGAAGTTCCCGCTAGTGCCGGACGTCTGGAGCGATCCGGAGCAATCTAGGGCGATTGGGGGCCCGAGATGACTTCTGACGTGTTCATATCTGCAGTGGGAAAATTATCGGGTTGTGGATGGGTCGGAGGGAAGGTGTCAAATTGGGCTGTGGACGCTAAATCGTGTTGGAGTCCCGATTTACATGCCAGATAACATAAAATGTGTTCTAGCCCCGATATATCCGTGGGAGACCCGTACCGTTTTGTTTGGTTCGCAGTTAATATTTTTAGCCAACCCGTTTTGGTTTGACTTATGATGAAAGCATTTTTGTTTCCTTCTTACACAATCCATAGTGGTTAGCGTTCCGTTCTCGAGGTATAGTGAAAAGTGGCCTGGTGTCACACTTGCCTCTTTACCCTTAGTCCTCAGATTAAGAGGATCCATCCATCATTAAGTTTTGGGAATAGAAATATTTAATCCCTTTTGTTCCCTTTTAAATTGGCTCCTGTGTGGAGTGCCTTTGAAAGGTGCCATCCGGAGCTGCGTTTTCCAAGACTCTGGGCTGTCTTCAGAACAGTTCCTGCGCAGTATCTTTGATTACCATCTTTTCTTTGGGTCTGAGGCTACTTTTTCCTCTGCTCGCTGAGGGCTTCCCAAAGGGGAAAGGGAGAAGGGCCGGGGGGGGGGGGGGGGGGGGGGGGGGGGGGGGGGGGGGGGGGGGGGGGGGGGGGGGGGGGGGGGGGGGGGGGGGGGGGGGGGGGCAAAAGGCTGGGTGATAGTGCTCTGCCCTGGGTAAGAGAATCAGCTGCCCCTCTGTGCTGGGTCCTTTCAGAGGGCAGGATCCTCTCTCATGGGCACCCACAACAGGGGCCCGGTAAACAGTTGATGAGATGCACTTAGCTGGGTGCCCCATTCTGCTCAGAGGTGGAGGTCAAGGACGCCTGCCAGCTTTGAAAGGAATGCATGGTCTCTGAGTAATGCCTGTTAGATATCTGAGGGTTCCGGAGACTGAATGCATTCAGCTACATCTTCAACAAATTTGAAGAGATAACTGGAAGGAAAGAGAGGAGGCCTTTCTGCAGGGGGCAGTGGGGAAAAGAAAACTGGTCCAGCCCTGCGAAATTCGGTACACATATATCCGAGGTTTGAGGTGCTCAGGAAGTCAGTACTAGGAGTGAAGAGAAAATTAGCTAGTGACATCATTGACAAAAACTTCTGGGCTCGTAAAGCTAATTCACTCCTTTGTAAATTTGTATGTCGTAATAGCAGTCCAAGCGCTTTTTGATTTTTGGAATAAGAAAATTCTTTTAACTTACATTTGTCTGTGAGTGAGTAAAGCAAACTTAATACATTTGGTTACTACTTGCCCTTGGCTTGCTCTTTGGCCAGGGGACACGGACATGAACGGGATAGGCAGAGATCAAAAAAGCTCCAAAGCTGGCAGTTTGTTTTGTGAAGCACTTTGGTGGCACTACATTTTTCAAATAGTATTTATAATTTTAGTTATACAATTTTTAAGTGTATAGCCTGAAATGATTTTTTTTTGTAGATTTAAAGATAGCATGCACACAGTACATGCTGGAGGTACGAAAAGATGATAAAACCTGATTTCACTCCACGCCCAGCCACTCGCCTCCTCCAGCTGCCATGACTGCGTGTTCTCCCCGCAGTAGTCAGAGTAGTGTACGCACAGTTGCATATGGGCTTTAATGTCATTTTTAGTATTTGCTATAACAGTGCTGCAGGGGACATTTTTATGCATGGGTGCAGCAAAACCCGCTAATCGCTTTTTATTAATCACCAAAATTCCTTTGCTATAAGGCTGATTAAGAGCTGGCTTTAGTCCCTTGAGTGTTGTGACGAGCTGTGTCAGTACTGAGGACTGAGGCTTATTATTTCAATAGGTAGAAGATAGCTAGAAAGTACACTTTGGAGATTAATAGGTGAACTTAACACACTTTCCAGCTTATTAAAAACTTGAAGAAAAATTATAGGTCTTTGTAGGAAGCTGAAAAGCTTAGAGAGGTCCACTTTTATTGGAGTCAGTTTTTTTGGTGTCAGTTTTCTGAAATGCGAATTTCTAAATCTCTAATTTGGTGATAGACACAGTGGTGTTTTAAAAAACCCTTTAAAAAGTATATTTATAATATGTGAGGTAGGAAAGGCCAGTCCTGAGGATTTCATTTACAAATTGTACATTGGAGTCATTCGATTTCCCCACCCCACGAGTGATTTCCTTCCCAGTGCACACTTCGTGTGGAGTGTGGACAGGGCAGGTGCAGTGGCCAGTGGAGATCTTCACGTGGCCGCGCTGCAGCACTTGCCGTTGGGCCAGGACCGTTAGAATCCTCACCTCTTTGTGAAATGTAATGAGTGTGCTGGATGCGCCTCTCCACCTGCAGGTATGTGGAGTTCTAGGGGTGTACGAAGAAAACCAACTTTGGTTCTAGGCTTCCCGTCTTTGTGATGGATTTAAGAGGAAGACAAGCAGGGACAGGGGGCTGGAAGTTGCCCTGAGGTGCCTGGTATTTTTACTGGCAGTGCAGCGAAGCCCTGCTTGCCATAGGGTGGTTTTGTTTCACTTGCAGGGTCACCTCACAGGGATGTACCAGGTGCCAGGTATTGTTGTGGGCGTGGGAGACCTGGGAGCTAGCACAGCCAGGGTTGCTCCTGCCCCCGGGGGTTCACATTATGGGGGGAGGAGGGGACATTAAGCCCCACCTAAAGTCCTAAAGCCAGGCTGGGCAGTGTGGGGGTGGGGGTGGGGGTGGGGCAGGGGTCTGAGACGGAGCTCAAAAGATGGAGGGAGCTGGTGCTGCCCTGGGGGCTGGTGCAGGCAGCAGGAACTCTGGAGTCAAAGCTTTGGGGCCACCGTATTGTCCTGTGCTGGTGATGGCAGGGGGTGGGTGGCAGGAAGTGAGACTAGTTGGGGCGACTGAGGTTAGGAATTCAGATGCTCACCTCTTCGGGATGGGAAGCCTTGGGAGGGCTGCCTTCCTGTCTGCCTCCCTCCTGCCCTCCCTTTCTTCCTCCTTTCCTTCCTAGTTGACATTAAAGAGTTTTGAATGAGGGAGTGACATGATCTGATTTATCTTTAAAGAGAATCGCTCTGGCTGTTATGTGGCTACCGTTCGTTAGGGCTCATGACGTGCCAGGCCACCTTGGTCTTCCACATGTATTACTTACTGCAGCCTCGTGACCGTCCGACAGGCAGGCACGATTGTGTGTCTTTAGTGGGTGGAATGAGGCACAGAGAGGCCACAGAGAAGTGGCAAAGTCAGGACTGCCCTGCGCACCTCTTTCCACCTCCCTGCCACAGGCAGGAGGGAACAGCAGGGGCACCGGTGACCACGCAGGGCTCAGAACAGGGCTGAGGTGGGCAGGTCCGCTTGCTGCATCCCAGCACGGTGAGACGGCGTCGCTGGTGAATCGTAGCCTTACTGTGTGTTCTGTCACAGGGGCTCCTGCCAGTTAGACAGACACGTGTTTTCTCATCCCTGAGCTTTTACTTATACTCACAGAAAGTATAGACTTTTTTTATTTTAAGATTTTATTTTTATTTGAAGGAAGGGAGGAAGAGAGGGAGAGAAACATCAATTGGTTGCCTCTCGCATGTCCCCAACTGGGGACCGGTCAGCAACCCAGACATGTGCCCTGCTCTGGGGAATGTACAGGCGTCCTTTCAGTCTGCAGGCCGGCGCTTGGTCCACTGAGCCACACCAGCCAGCGCTGGACGTACGGACTTTTAAAGTCACACTTCTCTTGTGCCTTCATAAAAGAGGAAAGTATGAGTGAAATAAAGTAATTCCAAAATGTCTTCATGTCTAGAATTGATTCTTCCAAGTCAGCTTTGATGTGCTGCCCTACTGTGCTGTCCACTGTGCTGTGACCCAGCCCGCAGCCCTGATGTCCCCGGGGGCCGTCTCAGCTCCCATACGCAGCCAACAAGTCTGGATTCTTTGTGGATCTCACTAGCAGGTGTTAAGGAGAGGTTTCCGGTCCTGAAGTGACTTGCTGACTGACTCTTGACAATTCCGCTGCCCTGTCATGCCTCCAAGACAACAGCTGAGTGTGTGCAAGTGCAGAGGGCCCGCGCTCACCGTGGCTGCAGCCTGGTGACACGCCTCCGATGCCAGGCACTCCAGTTTCCCCGTTGTTAGAATGTGGGGTACGCCCTTAGCGTGGAGGAGTGTGGCCTGTTTAGCAGACAAGTCCATCAGGATTGCCAATAGAGTCTGTGAGAGAGAACATTCCAGAAGGACCCCAGGGTTGTTGGTGGGACAGGTGGCTGGCCATTGTGAGGTGGGGATGTCTCTGATGGGGATGGGGAGCCGAGTGTCCCTATGAGCTTCAGACTCGGGAGGCAGTTCCTCGGTTGTCCCCACAGACCATACCTCGAGTGTGCGGTTGGGTCCTTGTCCCACTGCGCCCCCATGTGTGATCTCGAGCAGGCTGTATAACCTTCTGGGCTTTGGTTTCCTTGCCCGTGAATTAGGAAGAAGACTAGCAGCGGGTCTCCTCCAGTTGCTGGGTGATAAACTGACCTCAGGTAAAGGGCCTAAAATGTGCTTCCCCTGCAGTACTTAGAGGGTTTACTTTGCTTGTGACTTTTAGGCTTAGTCACCCAATTTAGGGTTGACGTCCAGAAGATGTTGGGGCCATATAGGTAAACATGGCAGTGATTTGCTTATTGCGATCTTTGAAACTGCAGGCTGGGCTGTGGGTCTAAGACGGGGGAGCAGAAGGATGAGGACTGAGTCCGGGGGCTTCGGCCAGGGGTCCATGAGAGGAGAGGGCCTAGCAACACCCACTGGGAGGGGCCTGTTGAAGAAGGAGGGCACCTGGAGGGTCTAGTGGTCCGGAGCCCGGGGCTGAGGGCTGGTTAGTTCCAGCTCTTACAAGAGGCAGGTGGCCTTGTGGCTGGGAAGAGGGTGGGTGTGAGGAAGTGAGAACATCCAGTAGAGTTGCATTGAGAGGGGACAGAGTAATGGGACAGTAGCTGGGGGTGGGGGGAGGAAAGGGGGTGGACTCGGGATTTTTTTAAAAACGAGAGCCGTTATCGCGTGTTTGTGGGCTAATAGGAGCACTTCCGTGGAGGAGGACAATTTTCTAATATGCTGGGAAAGGGGATGATTGCAGAGCGAAGTCCTTGAGACGGTGAGAGGGGACAGCTGGGGGCACAGAGACTCGAAGCCCCAGGAGCCGGGTGGGACTTTGCGCACAGGCGCCTTGATCCACTTAGAAAGCGTTTCTGAAGACATTGCCTTCTGAAAAGAGGGTATAACATGAAATACAGTTTGTGTTCGGTCCAGAAGACTTGGGCATTGCGTTCCAGGATTCAGGATCTAGTGCCTTAGGAGCTTATGGTGCTAAACACGCCTTGGGGCGCCCTTACAGAAAGATACCTGTGGAAATGGTATTTTCTTTATTAAAAACTTCACATGTCCCTGAAAGTATCATTAACTTAGTCAGAAGTTGGCACTTTTACTAGAGGACTAGCAAGATTTGGCTGCTGATTGGCGCTTTATTTGTTTTAAGGATCTAGCAGGAAACGCCAGTGTTGCATCCTGAACAACTCCCCCACCTCTGGGGAGGGGGAGGACCGTGCTGTTGCCAAGGCAGGTGTGCCTCCGGGGCAGCAGCGCTCACTTAAAGTCCTCTGTTGAAATGACAAAATACCTTCCTTGTGTGTCCCTTTGCATTGTTTGTGGTTATTTGATTTTTTTAGGGTTGGAGTTTCGAAACAGGAATAATGAGTTAGCTCCACAAGTGTGATGAAACGCAGAGGCCCTCCCTTGTCCTCGCCTTCAGTCCATTGTCTGGCGCTTCCCATCGCTCTGGGCACACTTTCACTTCACTCTGTGCCTCAGTGGAGGGTTTCACCAGGGGCCTTGGCCCTGTGTCGCTGCAGAAGGACGCAGGGAAGGAGGAGGTCTCTGCCCCTTGGAGCCAGCGATCCACCCAACTGGGGAGACTAGGCAAGGACGAAGGCAGACATCACACCTCACAATTAGCCTGTCTGTGGGATGCGTGAAGAAACAAGGGCTGGGGTGGATGGCGTCAGAGGGCCGCTCCTGCTGGAGGCCTGCCGTGCTGGGAAGGCCTCTCGGGCGAGGGTGCTGGGCTGAGGCTTGAGGGACAGAAGGAGCTCTTCAGGTCAGGAGAGGAGACAAGGACACTTCAGGTGGAAGGGACAGCCTGCAGGAACCCTGCTGGTTGGAGTCGCTGAGGGGGAGCCATTGTCCAGTCTGCCATGAACGAGGGGTGCCATGTAAGGTGACATTGAGAGACACACATGGCATTGGCTGTGCAGGCTCTTGTGGGTCCCGGGAAGAGTTTGAAGGAAAGGATGAGGGGAACCAGGGGAGCGAGGTGGAGAAGCTGGAGAACAGCACCAAGCACCCTGTGCCTTGTGGTCAAGTCAGCAGGGCTGGTGGTGGGTGGGGTCTGGAAAGGAGGGAGGGGCCTGGAGTGAGCAGAGCGCGGCTGTGGTAGGACTTGGAACTGTGCTCACGCTGAGGACCAGAGGGTCTGAGGGCGATTCTTCAGTTATGGGTGTTATCACTTTATATTGGGTTCTGTTTGGCTCTGCAAATCACTTATTCCCAGTGTGTGATGTGCAGGATATTTATCTATACCTGTGGACAGTCTAGAGCAGGGGTGTCAAACTCATTTCCACCAGGGGCCACGTCAGCCTCATGGTTGCCTTCAAAGGGCCGAATGTAACTTTAGGATTTTATAAATGTAACCACTCCTTAACAGTTAAGTGAGAGCTCGGTGCTGCCTCCGGGTAGAAACAAGGTCCCGGGTGGGATTAAACAAGGTGGAGGGCGGGATTGGGCCCGCAGGCCTGGTGTTTGCCACCTGTGGTCTATCAGATAGATAACGTACTGTTTGTAAGGCAGACAGGAACAAATGTTTAACGCTCTGTTAGGTACAGCTGGCACTAACGGGTGTCCTTGTACCGACGTCACTTTCTCCCTGCGAGTCTTACGTGGAGGGTTGACCTTAGAGGTTCATGGTGCCCTGGGAGAGCGGGAAAGTGCTCAGCTACGTTCGTTAAGCTCGGACTCTGTGCCCGGCATTGCGGACCAGTGTGTTCTAGGTTGCTCCTCCTGTGGACCTTAGGAGGCCACTTTATGTGGGGTCACTATCATCTGCTCTCACTGACAAGGAGACCTGCCAGGCTCACCTGAGTCACCTTGTCATAGGTCTCCTCTGCTGTCTGGTTTGGACCAGCAGCCAGAGAAGAGGCTTAAGTGGAGGTCAGACGAGCCACCCTGTGGCTCAGAACCCAGTGACTGCCCCATGTCAGTGTACCCCCGGGGGCTTCCCCCCCTTCCATCCCCTCGGCTGTCTCCTGGGCTGCCCTCCTCCGCACCCTCACCTGCTCACCCACTGTGTGCCCTGCTGTCTCTGCTGTCTCCCTCCCTCCCCCCGTCAGCCTGCCACCCGGCAGAATAGAAGCCCCAGGAGGCAGGGGTCTTTCTGTGTCTCCATCCTTAGGGCTCAGAACAAAGCCTGGCAGATAGCAGGCTCTTGGCAGTGTTTGTTGAATGAATGAATAACTTTTTCTTACTTTTTATGTTGGTAGTAAATGGTGGAACCCAAATTGGGGCTGTTTGCCTCTGAAACATGTGCTTTTCTGCCTCAGCACCTGCCCCTTCTATTGTGCCTGGAACATCAGCCATATATTTATGCCCACGTGTCTGTGTTATCTCCGGGGTTCCATGCTTTTCTTTGTAGAATAGAAACATTTACTGAACGCTCAGAATTGTTCTGAAACCATAAAGCGCAGTCTAGTGAATGGATCTACCGACAACAGCCCTGCCATTACCATTTAACCCCTTTTGGGCGACATGTCATTGAAGTACATTCTCTTAAGCAGTAACAGTGTCCATAGTAGTCAGAAGTAGCAGTTGTAACTACATCTTGACAAAAATGAGAATACTCTAAATAATTCTGGGAAGTTTCAGAAAAGTAGCCAAATAAAATGAAAGCCGCTTGATTCCACTGTGGAGGCATGTAGGATTTAAACCTTGTGGCTGTATAAGCTGTGTGGTACAGGAGCGAACGGAAGAGGTTCCCGCACAGGAACCTGGAGATTTAATCCCAGCCCTGCCCTGAACTTGCTGACAGCCCGCTTCCCGGCTCTGCCGCGGTTCCTGCCGTGTAAAACCAGGCCGCTGGGTTGGTGGTCTCCGAGTCTCCTTGCATTTCCGGAAGACTGATGTATGTAGGGGGAAAACAGTGAGTTCTGGGCGTTTCAAGGGTGATGCGGTCAGTTGTCCAGAAGCTTTTGTCGCAGCCCCTGTGTGCAGCCCTGGGCCCAGCGCAGTGATGCCGCCTCAGTTCATGGCTACTTACGGTCCATGAGAGGCCAGCCCTTGGCACCAGCGTCTTGTCGCCTCCCCGTGGGCCTGGTGGCTCTGCTGGAAGGGGTGAGGCGCGCGATGGAGGATCTGGGGGAGCAGTGGTGGGCCTGACTCTGAGAAGCGGGAGACTCAGGGGAGTCCAGGTGGCCCGCTGTCTTCTCAGGCCTAGGGCGCTAGACCGTCGTGCTAGTGGGAACTGAGTGAAGCAGGCACCGTTTTCCGTGTGTACATCTAGAGCACGTCATACCGATGGCAGGTAACTCAGTGGGAAGTGGCATTTCGTCAGCCCCTCCTGTAGCATTATAGAGTTGGAAACAGGTGGCTGACACACAGATCAGTCCGGCTGGAGAGTAGCTTTGAAAGTTGCATCCTATTCTGGGCCTTCGCTTACGGGCAGCGCACACACATCTGATTTCTTCTGTGGTTTTTGGTTAGTAACCGTGTGGAGAGCCGTTTCCTGCGGGGGGACGACGTGTACCAAGCACAGGTGCTGTGCGCTTCCCCTGCCCACGGTCACCTCCCGGCACCCAGGTCTCCGTCATCTCAGCTTCCTCCCTTTTTAGGAATTGATTCTGCCAGGCACCTGCTTGCTCAGGTTTCTCTTTCGAGGCGAGGTCCTGTGTGTGTCTTACGCGTGCCCTGGCTGAGAGAGGACAGGGATTCCATTTCCGGCCTCTGCCTTAGGGAGGGGCACTCCTCCGGGGGGTGTCCCCAAGTAGAGGAGGGGAGTCTGGGGGTACTAGGTGGCCACCAGTGCAGGAATGACGGGAACAGACCTCACTCAGACACTTCGCTGAGGTCAGGCCACAGCGCAAACCGCCTGACGTCACATCTAAATGCAGGAAGTGGTTTCAAGACTTGCGCAGGTTGCAGCTTAAATGGCAGGGATTTGACCCTGCATCTCCACTCTCTCTAGATAGGAATGAAGTCAGTCACATCAGATGCATAGTTATTAGTAGCGATCATTTGCATTTGATTCCTTTTCAGGATAGGAATCTACCCAAAATAACAGTCATTATTCTTGAGTCAGTCTTCGGCCTCAGGTTCTGCAACATGCCTGTTATCATACGGTGTTCTTTGGCGAGCTACATTAAAGTCTTATCTTTCCTTTCTTGCTATATTACAACTTTATGTCACTAAAAAGCCATCTAAACATTTAAAGAGCCTCATGTAATAATTTTTTAAATGAACAGTTCCAGGAGAGGAGCAGTGTATGCAGCAAACAATGGGGGATTATTTGCTACAGATAGAAGCAGGTTTGGGGGCTGAGGCTGAGAGGCTGAGACCAGGAGGACGTGGCGTTCACCCTGTGGAGAAAGTCACTGCCATCACATCTCAGCTGTTTTTCGGGAGTGGTGAGACGAGAACCTCTGTGGCAGGACCGTGAGCTTGCGAGGTCCTGTCGATGGCGAGGCACGGTGTCACCCAAACGCGGAGCAGGGTCAAATCTGCGCCTTCTGACTCCTCCTCTGGGGTTTTCTGTCTGTATTCTTTTGGTGTCACGTAGTAGATTGTTTCCGCCCACGTGCACACGAGTGAGTGACATATTTGATGATTCCACAGTGAAGCTTTCTAATCTTTAATTTTATGCCTCTAATGAAGCTGTGAGGGAATTGATGGCATTCCCATGGAAGAGGCAGGTGCTTTGTAAACCTTCAGGATATTTCGGAGCCCAAAGCCTCGTGCGCTGTGCCCTTCATTCCCCCAGCTGCCGTTAGAGTCTCCCCGTGTGGGTTAGCTCTGGGCGGGCAGGGCACAGGCAGGAAGCGGGTGCTTGGGGAATGGCAGGGTTTCTCACCAAAAGCCCTTGCAGCAGGGAAGGAAGGCTTTCCTTTTAGTTCACCGAGCCTCAAGCCACGATGTAGTCTGGGGAAGGTGCATGGGACCCGTCAGACGGAGCTGCTCTGGGTGGCACGCCACGCTGGCCTGCGTGTAGTCACGTGGAGGAATCCACCGCATGCTTTTCCAGTTGTACTGAGAGTTGAAGGAAATAATACAGGTTGCTTGTATGATCGGTTGTGGTCTGGGTGGGCGGAAAACAAGGTGGGGGGTACCGTAAGGAGGGTTTGTTTCTCGTGTTTAAACAGCTGCCATGGATTCGCCCGCTGTGCGTAGACAATTCAGAGACGTTCGTGAATTTCTCAGTTGTGCAGCCATTACCACGGTCCCCCTCTGAGACCTTTCCATCACCCCAGGATGTTCGTGTGCCTGTTGGTGGTGAACACCCGTTCCACGGCAGCCACCCCCCCCCCCGCCCCCCCGCCACGTGTTTGCCCTTTCTGGGTGTTGCACGTGAGTGCAGTCAGGCGTCACGCTGTCTTTCGAGTCAGGCTCCTTTCGCTTCACGTGTTTGGGGCGCGCCCCCGTGGCCGCATGTATCCGCCGCTCGCTCCTGTTCACTGCTGGGAGCACGCTGGGGCGTGCACGTGGCAGCCCTTGTTTGTCCCTCACCGGGGATAGCCTTCGAGTTGTTCCAGTTTGTGACGGTGAGGACTCATGGTGCTCTGGCCATCGGCAAACACACCCTTGTGTGGGCACGTTCTCGTGCGGCTGCGAGCTTGGAGCAAACGCGTTCCTTTGGTGTCAATAGTGCGGGTGAAAAGCGCATGTTAGACTTCAGGCATGTCTCTGGGATGTGCGTGGAGCTTCCTGAATGGTTCAAAACTGTCACCTCCAGCATGATGTGTCACGGTCATACGTCACACGCAGTCTTATGGCTCCTTCCGTGTGGTGCACGCTGTTAGGTTCCCAACTGGTGAACACTTTCCCAGTGTTTGATTTTTTTTTCACCTATCAGGGGAGGAAACCAGTGAAGTCCTACTGGGCATATTAGAAACCACATCCAACCTGCAGAACCCCACACGTACTTAGGTGGTGACCCAGCAGTTCCACTTCTGGGAATGTACCTGAGGACATCCCACTGGCACCCTGAAAGCACACGGGGAAGCCACCTAGCTGTGTGTACAGGAGAGGGCGAATCCACTCTGCGGGGCCCCACAGCACAGTGCTGTGCAGAGGGGCCTGGTCCCTGTGAGCCTACGCAGAGTGGCTCCCAGGAGTGGGCGAGGCGGAGTGCCCACGGCAATCTAGCATGCAGCCCTTCATGTGAGAAGGCGTGTGGGAAAACCCACGTGTGCCTGCACAGGAGGAGTGAGTCAGAACTGAAAGGACCGGATACTCCCAGGGCGGGCAGTGCCCAGGGAAGGGGCCCTGTGGCTGGAGGGATGGGACGCAGTGCTGCTCTGAGGGGACCTGTGCGGCCCGCTCCGCTCTCGGAACCGCAGCGACTCTGCACGGGCCCCAGAGAAGTGTGTCGACATCTGCGGGCGTGGGGGTGGGGACCCAGAACGGAACAGAAACAGAGACGAGCCTCGGTGTTGGCGAAAACAGTAACAGAGCCACAGCCGAGGGGTGGGCCCAGTGTTTTGGAAAAGAATATCTGGACCAGATTTTGAAGCTGAAAGACAAAAGGACGGCGCATGCACTGTGCTCTCAGGCCTGTGTCTCCCATCAGGCGCTGGCAGCAGCGCGGACCTCCGCGTGCACGAGGGCCAACGAACAGCAGATCCCAGCGGGCACCAGAGCCAGGAAGAAGTTACCCCAAGGAGAGGAGGAGACCAGCGGGCCTGCGGCAGTGGCAGCCGGGTGTCGGCGTGAGTCTGGGTGCAGCGCCGCACACGCGGATGGCGGGCGTGCAGAAAAGCGGGGGTGTCTCTGTGCAGCAGCCACGTCCCCTCGCTCTGCCCCCTGAGCCGGCTGGTGGCAGGAGCGCGCCCGATGTCATTCTGATGTCATTCTCGTATGGAGAGCAGCCAGGCTGCTGGAGGAAGGTGCGGGGGGGGAGCACCTGCTGGTGCCGAAAGGAAGGAAGTGCTGGGAAGGATGGGGCGGGTCGAGGGCAGCAGGCCAGCTGGAAGGAGGAGAGATGGCCACGCTGGGCCGGTCTCAGCACAGAAGCAAGGAGTGACAGTATTGGTTTGCAGTCCATGGGGTAAGTGAGCATGCATCCCTCCCTGCCGGTGTAACTAAATAGTTGGGTAAATCAGTGAGTAAGTGAGGGGGAGGGACAGCTCTTCTGACAGAAGAACTTCAGCTCATCGGTGTAGAAGGGATGAGAGAATGGAAAATCACCGCCAGGCTTGACACCACAGAAAAGCCACTTCAGGCGAGACCCAGGCGCCGATGCTAACATCAGTGAGCGAAAATTTGAGGAGAAACAGGATATTTGCCTAGTCTCATAGTATCTTTCCCCCAAGTTATTTATTTATGAGAAGGGGAAAAACAGTAACTTTAGAGTAGAGAAAGTCAGCAGACGCCACCTTCCCCAGGCGACCCAGGCTAACAACACCTGTGACAAGACAGCTCGCCGCCAGGTGCTCCCTGACACCACATGGCACCTCATCTCCCTGGCATTCTTCTCGCAGATTCTCTCTCATGGTGTCATCCCAGGAAGAAGCTGCCAGACTCCAGGAGAGGACGTCCTGCAAGGTGCCTGGCCAGTGCTCTCCAAGTGGCCAGACAGGCAAGGACGGAGGGACAGTCTCGGCTCAGAGGAGCCTAAGGAGACACGGCCTCAAAATGCAGCCTGGACTCGGGGTGGGGTCCTGGGACACTCAGGCCATCACTGCAAAACTGGGGGATTCGAACGGGGTCTGACCTTGAGCTGACACTGACCCATTTCCTGACTTTGACAACCAGTCCGTCAGTGGTTCTGTGGGACATGAGCACTCGGAGAAGCCGGGGTGGGGGGTGGGCACTACGGGCTGGTTCCCACCCTCTGTTCGTCTCACCTTTGGAACAGAGAGTTGAAAGCACACGCCAGGCACGGCAGGGTGCCCATGGGACTGTGGTGACGCGGGCTGAGGCCCGCCTCCTCGCCAGGCTGAGGGAGGGTTCCGAGTTGTCTTCAGGGAGAGGCCTTCCCTGCGTCCTCGCTGGGCTGTCCGGCCCCCCAGGGCCCAGTGTGGAGCCCCTGTGTGTGGCGGGGGGCATGCTCTTCACGCGGGGCCCAGGATGACCTGCTTCCCCTGGGGAGGGGCACTGTGACCCAGAGGCTCCAGACGGGGACCTCTCGTGTGGCTGCTGGTGTTTTCCCGGGTTGTCCTGGGTCTTTGGTTTCATTTTTTCCAAAGGGAAGTTTTTAATCTTTGTATATTCGGATCCATCAGTCTCTTCCTTAGACCCTTTGTGTTTGAGTCTCGTCTAAGAACATTTCCCTGCCCTGGGGCCGATCTTTCACTTCCTAGAGCGGTTTCATCTTCCGTCCCACATTTAGCTTATCACTGACCTATGTGAAATCCGCTTCCGTACAGCCTGAGGTCAAGGTCCGATGTTTTTCCACTGGCCGGCCATTGCCACTCTCATTGTGTGGTCTGCCCTTTGCCCAGTGGTCAGAGATGCCACTTTAATCAAATACTGAATTCTTTCTTCAGTTACATTTTGCTTGTCATTGCTGTGTAGGAGAACTGTTGATGCTGGGTGTTGATTATGGCCAGAGATTGTCACGTGTCTCGTATTTTCAGGTAGAAGGTCAGATTGTTTGTACTTTTCCCCTTATTCATTGGCCGGGGGTTTTGGTGCCCGGCCGGATGCAGCGTTCAAACAGTGGCGTGATGAGCGGTGCTTCTCTTGTTCTGACTTGAATGCAAATGCCTCTAAGTTTACTCGCCAGGAAACTGAGTCGATCGAACACAGCCTTTGTCTAGTTAAGCGAGTCACCTTCCCCGTGTGCCGAGGGTTTTAAAATGAACTTTATTATGAACGGCAGTAGAATGCCCCGTGTGCCTGTTCTGCGTTCCATCTGTGGAGATGATCCTGTTTTCCCCTCCAACCTGCTAATGTAGAAAGTTCTTTAGTACATTTCCTGTTGCTAAGCATTGTTTCCTTCTCAGGAGAAGCTGGACTTGTAACACACTCAAAATTAAGTCTGTTATTTATTGTGATACCTTCTTCTTTTTAAAAACCAGTCCCTCCTCTCCCCTCCGCCCCAGCCTTTGCTTTTCTGAGACATAGTTTGCATGCTGTGCCAGCAGTGGCGGGCTGGTAACACGAGCAACAGCTGGCTCTCCTGGGGGTGCAGGGGTACGAGCCCTGATCTATAGCGCTGGTCCATTTTTGTGGCAAAAATATTCTCCCCCTTGCCCGTTTTCAACTACCAACGAGCTGACAGCTGCTTCACAAAACTCCCGGAAAATGTCCCAGTCCTTTCTCCTGCGCTGGACCCCGGCGTGCAGCCTGGTGACTTCCATGTCTGTGCACTCAGGTCGCCATCTCCCATGTCCACCGGAGGCTTCGTTGTGGCCAAGTCAGCACCCCGTCCTCCCCAGGGCCACCATGGGCTCCTGGCGTGAAGACCTAGTGTATTTATTTTCAAGTCGTTCTTGTTTTCTACTCTGTGCGTTGACAGCTGTTCTGCGAAGAACTACCTCGGCCACTTTGCTGAAATGGCAGATAGCAAACACAGGGCTCGGAGTGATTTTAAGTGACAGACTGGGCGTCTGACCCGTGGGTCCATGACCCACAATTGTGTGCAAAAAAAAACAGTGCAGGTCTGAGATGGTAAATCCTTAAATCTGAGGGGTTGGTAGCATCTTACATTCATGCAGCTCTTTGTCTTCCCTGACGTAAATTAAACCATTTCTCATGCATTACTTATGCTGTCATTTGACAAACATTTTTTTAGTATCTCCTGTATGCCCAGCACTTCGGATCCCAAAGGTGTAAATAGCAGTGAATAAAATAGCCCCTTTGTGGCGCACAGATTCTGATGTATCTTTAAGTCGAGTGTTTTCCCTGTTCGACTGTCCTTGCCAGTTTTCTCCTTCTCAGACACCCACTTGTGTTTGCCTGGTATTCTCCTAAGTCAACCTGAAATTAGCCCAGTTTTTCCCACTGCTTCAATTCTGAAATTCCCTACTTCCATACTAGCTGATGTTTAGCTTAATTATATTTCTGCTTTGACCAAATTTTCATGAGGAAAAGGCAGGAATTGAGACTGGTGGCTTTTCCATCAGGAATGACAGCAGCGTCACTGGACACGTTCAGTGAGTGACACTCTTTCTGATGCGTAGTCTGTCACCTGAGGAGGAGCCGTGGGTGAGCGTGTGGTTTCCCCTGGCAGTTCTGGATGCTGGTGGGCTTGCTCCTCCCCCCCGCCCCAGCATGTCTCCATCTGGCTCCAGAAGGTATTAGGATGCATGGGGCTCTGCCTTCTGGCAGCTTGGTGGCTCCGAGGGGCAGGAGCCGGGTCCCCAAGTGCTGAACAGCACAATTATGTCTTTGCTGTGTGCTTTGGAGTCGGGCGGAGGAGATGGGGACTCAGGTCCCCGCTGTCCAGCAGGCTGCAGTCCTGGGAGAGCGGCGGGTCTGCCTGGGGGCGGGGGGGGGAAGAGCTGAAGGACAAGGCGAGAGTCGTGGCGGGTAGCCTGGGAATTGTGGACGCAGGCCAGCGGGCCTCAGAAATCCATCTGCTTGTCTCTCTGCCAAACAGATTTGGATTTCTGCTCTTTAAATCCTGCGCAAAGTTAACGTCTTTAATTTAAAAGTCAGTATTTTATTTTAATAAGAGAATGGTTCTGATTTATTCAGATAACTTAAAAGACTGCAGAGCTCGGCCTTCCTCATTCCTGGAGGACGGTATGGGAGAACAGAGCGTGTGAAAAGCAGCCTGGGTAGGGCTTGGCTCCCGGTCCCGGGTCAGCCGTCTGCGGAGAGCAGCCTTCCGAGGAAGGTCGGGTCACTCCGTGGGGGGCTGTCGGTCCAGAAGGTGTGCCCTGGCCCTCCGCCGAGATCCAGAGCCGCCAGCACACTCCCTGTCACCCGGATCTTCCCGACTCCCTTTTTACCAGCCAGGCCTCTGTAGACTCTAAGGATGGAGAGAGACTTCTAAAGCCCTTTGTTTACCAGGCAGCTCCTGCCCTCTCCTGATGAATTCTCCTGAGCTGGCCCCCTTAACTCTTCCAGCCATATTGCAACTGGTAGAGGCACATAAATAATATAATAACATCAAAAAGATTTAATGGGAATGCACATTATGGTTTTTTTATACCTTGGAACTTCACCTTTGGAAGTGATAATTATGGGATCAAGTCAGTCTGAGGGTTGAATCCTCGAAAGTTACCTTTACATCACAGGTGGCAAACACAAGGCCCTGCCCTCCACCTTGTTTTATCCACCCGGCACCTTGTTTCCACCTGGTGGCATCAAGGAGCTCCTTGCCCCTAATTAAGGAGTAGTTACATGTATACAGTCCTAAAATTAAATGCGGCCCTTTGAAGGCATCCGTGAGGCTGATGCAGCCCCCAGTGAAAATGAGTTGGACACCCCTGCTTTAACATCTTAGAATTAAGGAGCCCTGTCAAAGTCACTTTTCCCTTGTTGTGCTCCTGTTGGATTAAAAAAAAAAAAAAGATGCATCTTATTTATCTGCACTTAAATTTATAAGTCAGACTGATGCTAGTAGTCTCACAGAAGAGCAAGAAACAAAACATCTTTCTGCAAATATGGAAGTGATGCACAAATTAGGGACTGTGCGGAAACACAGAGCCAGTGAGGCAGAGGAAATCTGGAGCTCCTAACAGCTTAAATCTAACTCTTTACCTGAACGATTATTTAAAAACTGTTTTAACAAGTAGAGCCTTCCAATCCTGTAAAATAGGCACAATTCACCATCACACATTTGTATTTTCTACTTTTTGAAGACAGGTCCTAGGTCCTAAAGATGTCAATACCAGTGTCACATCTGCTTTTGAATGCCAAGGAAATCTCTGTCCTTTTCTCTGGGGCAGCCGGGCGATCTGTTCCTAGGTGGTTGAAACCCTTTTGCTGAGTCTCAACTCCCCCTACCTCCCACCCCCAACACAAAGTATTCACACAATTGGCACAGTGAAAACCAGAAATCAAGGCTCCGAAATAATCTGGGGAGGAAGGGAGCAGCACGGTACTGACCCTCTGGGGGCCGCACACTTGCCCCCCCTGGGGGGTAGGTGCTGAGAGGCCACCAGGGGGCTGCGCTCTCCTGACTGTCCAGGGCACGCTCTGGGCAGCTGTCCCGCATGGCTCTCGGCCTTGGCACCAGCTGTGGCCATTTCAGGCCAGCTCCTGTTGACAGGGTTCCAGAAGTGCCCACTGACACCCTTGATGAGGGAAGAGAGTAGCTGGTGTCCTGGGTGCTGAGCCTGCAGACCCATCTGCTGTGGCTGGTTCTCTGATTCGGCGGCATCTTCCTGCCACCTCCTGCACTCCGTTCCGAGGCTCTGGAATGAGCATCACTGTGGGTGATGGTGCAGGGCGTCCACAACCTGCGGCTGAAGCCTGTCATTGCCTGTACACAGCTGCGTCCCAGAAAACCCACCATCTCTTGGCCTCAGTGTCCTGCAGCTGAGGGAGGCCATGTGGCCAGTCTGCAGGGTGTGGGTGGCCCTGCTCCGGCCCCAGGACTCTGGGCAGGGCAGTGAGGCCCTGGTGGGGAGGCCGCTGGCAAGGCCTCCTGATTTTTAAAAGGCTGTCCAGACTCAGTGAGTCCCTGCTCCCCTGACTCTAACTTGGGGCGCCCAACTTCTCTGCCCCATTAGGCACCTTGGGGCTGGGCATCGCTTTCCTCCTCCTTCTCCCCACCTTGCCTGTTCTTAGCCCAAAGGCCACCGCCTGTCCTCTGGGTGCCCAGGCCTCTCCCACCAGTTTGTCCTCCAGCCCCAGCCCCAGACGTGGTACAGCGAGTGCCAGCTCAAAGCTGCTCTCGGGACCCCCCACCCGCATCGCTCCATCCCTGCTTCCCGCCATGGCCGTCCTCCTCCCCCTGTCTCTCCCCCCAACTCCAGTGTCCTTCAAGACTGCCAGCTCCTCCTCCCTCAGGGTTTCCTGTCTTCTCTGCAGAACGCCCTGTACCCACAGGGCTCCTCATTGGCTTTCCCAGATCCAGACTTGCTCCCTGGTGGTCTCCCTTTGTGTGGTCACTGAGTCATCTTTCTAGGGCACATCCCCTGCTTGACCCCTTCAGTGACTTCCCATCACAATGGGAGAAGTGAGTTTCCTGAGGAGAAAGGTCACAGCCCCTCCCTGGCCTGTCCCCTCTGGGTTCCCTGTTTGCTGCTCTGTACAGCCCCACCCCCGCCCCCACCCCCAGGAGGTCGGTGTCTGCTGGTTGGGGGGGGGGGGCAGTCACCCTCAGGTGTTCATCATTCAGCCATGAGTTCAGATGCTGTCTCCTTGGGAAGGCTGTCTCTCCCTGCCTCCCTGTGTCATTCTTGTCCATGCCCCCAGGGTTAAGGAGCCCTTAGGTGGAGCCCTGTGTTGTGTGCCCTCCTCCCTGGCACCTGAGCTTTTGGAAGCCAGGGCAGGCCTGGTCACTGCCGTGCTCCAGGCCTGTGGCTGCCCTGTCCACAGGACCCGTGCCCAGGCATCCTCCCCATCTGGGTCTGACTCAAGGTTGACTTGTAGCAGGGCACCTGGCTGGTGTGGCTGGCTTTCAACTCCTGGGGCCTAGTACTAAGCAGTGGGCGGTCTGGGGCTGCAGCGGTGGCTTCTGGAGCCCTCCGTGTCCACTCTGCTAGTCATCCTCGGGCTTGTCCCTTCGGGTGTGGTGGCAGCTGTTCTGACTCCAGCCTGATGTTCCAGAAAGGAGGGGAAGGAGGAAGGGGCGGTGCCTCCATTGGGAAAGCATTTCAGGAAACCCCCAGCTACTGTCTCATTCCCTGGACGAATGCCACACAGCCACCTCTGGTCATCAGGACGTCTGGACAGAGTCTGTGTTCCACAACATCAGGCCATGTGAGGAGGGTTACGTGCATGGTGGGCAGAGCCGAACGGGTCCCCCACGGCCACATCTGCAGGGGCTCCTGCATGCCACTGCCAGAGGCCTTAACAGTGTGGGGGGCGGGGGGGGGGGTCTTTATTTAGCAGCACATCTTACTGTCCCAAGTTCTGGGGCACTGGAAAGAGCCCCACACAGCACAAGCAGGGGGTGGAGAGAGGGGGCAGGCCCTGTTTTACATAAGAATAGGCGGAGAGTGGGCTGTCTGTGGCCATAGGGACCTGCTAATCTTTTTTGGCAAATTAGACTTAGGCACCTGGGGACAAGCCTTGGCAGGGATGAGCCTCTTTTGCGCAGAGACCTGAGTGTGTGGTTGCTGTGGGTGGGCCTGAGGAAGACCAGGAGAGCGGGAGGCTGGCTGGGCAGGCCCTGCTGTCCCTCCAGCAGTGACCTGGGCTCCCTCTGCAGGGGAGAGTGACTGAGCCGCATTTTCTGCAGGGCGGAGGAGCAAGACTTCAGGAGGAGAGTAAAGAATGAAGGCAGGTGGGGGCTTTGGGCGTCAGGTCTGTGCCCTTGACCCCGGTGGTGGGCTGGGCAGCGGGATGGAGGACAGTGCTTTGCAGGGAACCAGCACTGTAGCAGGAGGGACGGAGCTGTGGGTCTGGCTTGGACCTTCGCTGCCGGAGTCTGTGTGCAGACTGACAGTGCAGGCATCTGGACGGGCCACTGGCTTTTGCTTTTCCCTTTTCTGCTCCCGCGGTGCTTCGGGCCCAGAACTGCAGGCTGCGTGCTGCACCCCCCTCTCTGGGCTGCCGTTTCCTGTGCATCCCAGCGGAACATCTGGGAACAACCACTTCATTTCCCTAAATTTCATACCCTTCCTTGTGGCAGCGAATGTCACCAGCAGCCCCCATCTGCTAGAAACCTGGCAGTCATCCTGGGCTCATCACTGTCACATCTAGTCCCCAGCACACTTCGCGCCTGTTGTCCTGCGTTCGCCGCCCCCCCCCCCCCCCCCCCCCCCCCCCCCCCCCCCCGGGCCCCCCCCCCCCCCCCCCCCCCCCCCCCTGCCCCGCCACCGCCACCGGAGGGCTGCCTCTCCAGGCTTCCCCTGCTGCCCCGCAGCCCAGCAGCACCCGTCCTTTGGCCCCCACAGACACTCTTGCCACCGGCCCTGAATCTTCCCTACTGTTTCAGCATCCTCCACGACACGCCAGAGGTCACTGTCTTACCCCTGGGCTCACTCACCTTGCGTCGGCATTAAAGCTTATTCCCCGCTAAGCCATCAGCACCCTGCTCCGTTGGGTGCCCTCTCACCTGTCTCCAGCCGCCCCCTGACCGCCCTTTCCCCGGGCTCTGCAGGCCACAGCCTCCTCCCTCTGACCTCAGTCTGTACCTGCCTTGCCTGTTCCCGCATCATCGTGCTTTCCATCGTGACTGTGCCATCCGAGCTGGTCCTGACCCACCTGCTTATGGGGGTGTCGTTCAGTCTTCCGTGGAGAGGCAGCTGAGGACGTGGTGCTTTGGTCTCTGGAGCCAGATTGTTGGGTCTGAGTCATTCTGGCCCTGCCTCTGCACAGCCGTGTGATCTCACCCAGGCCTCAGTTTACTACACCCATGTGCAAACCGGGTGCACTAAACCCCACCTCGTTACCACGAGGGCTGATTGTGCGAAGCCTCGTGACGGTACCTGCGGACACGGGGTGCTGGGATGCGCTGGGCTGGCTCCTGGCAGGGCGCCTCCTGCAGGGCGGGTCTCGGCAAGTCAGGAGCTGGCACCTGGTCCTCGAGCCTCGTGCCTTCGCCTGGGAAGTGGGAGCGAGGCCAGGTTATTCTTAGCATTTTAGGCTCGTAGATCAGGTTGAACATCTTCTGTGTTGGGGCACAAATGATGGACCCCAATCCAGGGACATAGTGTCCCCACCAAAACAATACTGCCCACCCAGGGCCTGTGCAGCGGCTCTGGGCTCAGGGGGGCACTGATTCCCACCCTTCCCCATACCCCAGGTTCCGTGGCCCTAGGTGATGTCCTTCTGAAGTACATACCTGGAGGCTTTGCTGTAAAATCCTAGAAATTGTGAAAAGTGTTTCTAACGTATACCTGGGACGTAACTGAGTCATTTTTTCTTAATGTTTCTCTGAGGATTTGTGAGTGTGTAACACTTCCTGTGCTGGACTTCAAAGGGTAACTTATTTCTCAGTTAAATCAGGAAACTTCTACTGTTGAAAGTTACGGTGACCTTCACCGTCTTCACAGTCCCGAGCAGAACCGTGAGCACCTCCACGCACACCCCACACACAGACGTTACGTGAGTGGAGCAGAGTCTCTGCGCCTGTCCGGGGGCGGGGGTGGCTGGGAACTGGCTGAGGGAGAGGGGTGGCCACAGCTGCACACGTGCCATGCCAGGCATGGCGCTCACTTCTGAGCACGAAGAGAGCATTCGTGCTCATTCTGATCATAAATCGCAATTGTACTGACTTTTTCACTTGGGCCCGATCACTGCTTGTTATAACACAGGTTTAAAGTGATCTCGCAGCATGCCCTTGGACAGACTTCTGCGCGCAGTTGCACACGGAGAGCCTAGGCTTCCTCCCCCACCCCCCCACTGCAGGCAGCCCTGTCCACAGGCCACCTGGCCGTGCCCTGTGGGAGAGGCCGTACTGCAGCGCACATTGGGGGCTGTTATCAGAAGGAGGTAGGCAGAGCTGGCTGTCTCCCGCAGGGGTGTTTAACTGTGGCAGAGAGCTCCATGGAAGGAGCAAAAATAAAAAAAAATAAAGGGCGAGGACCCCTTTCTGGGGCCGCCAGGAAGTGCGAACCATGAGCCTGGAGCCACCTGGCAGTGCCCGCAGGGTGGGCGGTGCTGGGGACCACACCGCAGCACCCTCACATCGAGGGCCGTGTCAGAGGGAGGCAGGAGCTGCAGAAGGTCCCAGTGGCCAGAACGGGAGCAGTTTCGCCACAGAGTGCAGTCACGTTGGAGTCCAGCCCCGAGTCTAAGATAAATGCCCACGAGCCCCTGCTGACATGAAGGAGTGACTGGTAAGCGGAGCGGAGAAGCGGAGATCTTTGTGCGGACAGTTGCAGGTGGTCCCTGTGGCTGCTTCGTCCTCAGGGCAGGAAGCACAGCACAGTCCTCAGGGGCAGGCTGTGCACAGCGATGGCGACCCCCTTCCACAGGGGACAGTGTGGGAGGGAAGGCTAACGTGGAGTGGACAATGACAGACACACCTCCTCCAGGGGACCACGGCCACTGCCAGCAGTGACAGGTCCTGTGGGTAGTAGGTACTCTCGATGTGTGATGCCATGGCACTTACCTCTGTGACCCCCCTCCCCGCACCCCGTGTCCCCAGTCCATCATGAGACATCATCGTGCTAATCCCGGTGTGGGGGGCATCCTGCAACATGCCTGACCAGCCCTCCTCCAAACTGCCAAGGTCATCAGGGTCCAAAAGGAAAGTCAGAGAAGCTGTCACAGCCCACAGGAGAGCTAAGGGGACGTGATGACCAAGTGTCATGTGGTATCCTGCATAGGGTCCTGGGAGAGAAAAGGGACATTAAGTAAAATCTGAGGAAATCTGATTACACTATAGCTTGTTAGCTTAGTTAATAATAATGCGTTCATTGATTGTGACAAGTGTACCATGCTGACGTAAGACATTAGCTGGGCAAACCGAATGTGGGTATGTGGGAAATCTCTGTGCTGTCGTTTCAGTTTTTTAAAAATATAAAATGGTTCTCAAAAAATAAAGTCTTTTTAAAAATATTGTATTATTTTTAGAGAGAGGGGAAGGGAGGGAGAAAAAGGGAGAGAAACATCAATGTGTGGTTGCTTCTCGCATGCCCCCAATTTGGGATCTGGCCCACAACCCAGGCATGTGCCCTGACTGGGAATTGAACCAGTGACCCTTTGGTTCACAGGCCAGCACTCAATCCACTGAGCCGCACCAGCCAGGGCTAAAGTCCATTTTAAACAATAGTGTTTTTAAAAAGCTAATAATTCCTCCAAAGACCCTTGTGTGTCCTCATCCCCTGCCCTAAGTACCACCCCAGCTCCGATGTTGGTGGTACCCTGGTTTTTCTTTGTAGCTTCACCTTTGAATGTTGCTCTGAAGAGTGTGTATCCTTTGGTTTCACTCAGCGAGCAAGGCTCACTTTGCTAAGCAAGCCCTCCTGGGCGAGGCCAAGATCTTCGTGGCTGGGGATCTCCACGGACTTCACCGGCAAGGGTCCCTCCTGGGCAGCGTCGTCACCAGGTCACACGTGTTTATACACTTTTTCAAAGTGAAGCCTTTTAACTCAGTCAGCCAGGACTGCCGCCATCTCCTTCCATGCCTCCCCTCACCCGTCTCCTGTGCAGGATGGCCTTGGACATCTTAGCGATGCAGCTGAGAGGAAGCTGCGTTGGGGATGCATTTAGTTGGGGTTTAATGGGTTATCGTGTGTGGGTGCAGCCCTCTCTATGAAGAGGTAGGTGCCGTTCGGTGGTGTAAGCTTGGACTCCGGAGTCGTCCTGTGCAGCCTGGGGCGTAAGGGAGCCAGGCCAGGGGAGAGGGGGCCTTGCCCACTGAGCCTGTTTACCTGGGACCCCTGGGTGGAGTCAGACTGCAGAAAGGAGAGGGAAGATGGGACAATGAAGGCGCAGCTGGGGCAGGGCAGGGACCGTCCTGACTGCCACTTGGGGACGTGAGGGAACATGGAGGGATGGACTGGGAATGGAGGTGTTTCCAAGGAGAGGATTCTCCAAGCTTTGACATCAAACTCCCGCCACACTTGCCGGCAGTGAACTGGAGCAAAGTCGAGGTGGTCCATTTTGGCCAAGTCAGTGTAGGGTTGCAGGGGACACTGCAAGGGGCTCAAAATGGAGGAAGCGTCAGAAGTGACAAGCAGGTGTTTTGGGGAGCAGGGACTGTGCCTTGCGGGGGTGCGGGGTTACAGATGCCAGCTGCTGGCCTGGCAGCCAGCCCGGGAGGCCTCTCCGAGCCCCGCTCCACACACTCTCCTGCGGGTCTCTCTGGGCTGACTCTGGCCACAAGGGCTCTTGTGTATTTTATGACATGGACACACAGTTGGCACTTTTCCCTCGGGGGAGATACTCCCCAGTGAGATGCACACGTTGTGAGTGTGGAGTCGGGTAGCAGGGCGGAGCAGTGCGAGGAAAGGCCGAGGTGGGTGAGGTTGGCTTGCCCTCCCCAGGGATTTTTCTGTTGCATCTTAGGCGCATCGTCGACCCCTTGCATTTCTCATATTTGACCGTGCCATTTGTGGTTTTTTCAGAGGAGTGTTTGGTTTCACTGCGGACTTTTGAGTCTGATGAGAGGTGGATGGCCCGGTCCCTCCGTTATCATCAGCTGCTCTTGACCGGTCACCCATCCTCTGTCCCGCAGCGATGTGGTTCCTGGATCACAAGAAATTAAATGTCTATTATTCTTTAGATTTTTTTTAAAAAAATTTATTTATTTATTTTTGGGGAGAGAGGTAGGAAGGGAGAAAGAGGGAGAGAAACATCCATGTGAGAGAGACACATCCATCAGTTGCCTCTTGTAGGTGCCTCAACCAGGGACCGAACCCACAACCCAGGGCATGTGCCCTGGCCGGGAATTGAACTGGCAACCTTTCACTTTGCGGGAAGGTGCCCAACCAACTGAACCGCACCGATCAGGGCAAATTAGATGAGACAGCCCATGAGGGTTAGCCCTCAGGAAATGCTGAATTATTTCAAACATCGTACAGATTAAAACTTTGTTCATTCATTCCAATATGTCTAAGTGATTTGAGAGCTGGTCTTTTTTGAAAAACAAACAAACAAACCTCATCCAAAGATATATTTGTTGATTTTAGAGTGAGAGGAAGGAGGGGGAGGGGAGAGAGAAAGGAAGAAAGAGAGAAACATGGATCCGTTCCTCCTGTACGCGCCCCACTGTGGGTCAAGCCCACGGCCTAGGCGTGGGCCCTGACTGGGAATTGAACCTGCAACCCTTCGATGTGGGGGACTGTGCTCCATCTAACTGAGCCACTTGGCCAGGGTGGGAACCGGCCTTTTTTATGAAAACATAGAGGGCTGTGGGAACACGTGGGACCTGAAAATGGGATTCACCTGTGGTCAGAAGCGCAAGAAGCTCACCACTGCCCAGGGCTTCTGAACTTGTTGGGTGACTTGGTTTTTATCGTAGGCCCCTGCCTAGGCGTGTTGGCTCAAGTCAGCTGCTTTGCTTTTCCAGTCTGTGTTTCCAGTGATGCCGTTGTCTTTGCTCTGCCAGGCAACTGCGGAGGATCTGGGCAGCCTGGAGCAGAAAGTGCCCTGTGGGGAAAGCGCTGCCTTGATGCCGTCTCACGTTAGGGCCCTTCGCTTCTCAGCCTGTTGACCACGTCCTTCTTGGATTCTCAAGTGTTATCGTAGGATTCCAGGCTTTCAAAGCTGTTCGCTTTTGTTTTGTTTTCCTTTTCCACAGCGGTATTAATTCCTTTCTTTGTCTTTATTGCAATTGTATCCTGTAACAACGGGCTCTTTAACTTCCTTGAGAGGTTTTTACGGGTTCCTTTCTCCACTCGGCTATGGTGCCAGCCGGGGTTTTCAGCCCTTTCACGGCCCTTAACAAAGCTTTCTGTGTTCAGTGTGGGCTGTGGTTGTGTTTAATGTTACAACCTGGACTAGTATATTAAGTACTGATACAGTCAAATTAGCTTCTTATTCCAAATATGTTCATTGTCATTCCTCTGAAGCCACCCTAACGACGTGCACTGGGGATGAGAGGGCTGCAGGGCCGTGAGCGTGACGATGCCCGAGTTGAGTTTCTGGGCGTGGGAAGGCCCTGGAAGGGCACTAGGGGAGCCACAGGCCTTCGGTGCTTTTGCCTTTCCCCTTGTCTGGTACTCCCCTAAAAACGAGCGGCTTGAGAATTAGTCAAAAGACAGATCGATAAAAAATAAACGTTCCTAGCAACATAAAAGTAGTTTAGCCTGCCTTACTTTCACCAGCCGTGCTCAGTGCTGTCTGTGGCAGGTTCGGGTCCTTCCAGGGGAAGGCACCCCAGGCCAGAGGTCAGCAGCGTGGAAGGGGTCACATGCGAGCGGAGGTGAGGCACGCGGCTGAGATGTTGGTGGGCAGGACACGTGACTGCTGGGACACCACCGTAATGACGTGGGGTTTAGAAATGTGTTTTCTGTCCACTTCAAACTCTACCAAAAGGTAACATTTGGATGTCTGAAAATCTCTTCTCGAGGGCCCATGAATGTCAGTCACCCCGTTTGTCGTAGGCGGAAGTTCTGTTGTTCGCGGCGAGAGACGTCTTCTCAAAGGTTTACACGGGAGCCAAGGCTGAAGGAGACTTTGTTGGAATGAATGCGGCAGAGCGTGTTCCTGGGTGCTGTCTGTTGTGTCCCCCCGAGTCTGGACTCCCACAGCCGGGGTGGTGCTGGCCTCGCAGTCCTCAGGGAAGGGCTGGGAGCAGAAGCTGCACAAAACAGGCGTGCGGTTGATTAAACACGGTAAAGGGGACCCTAACGTTCCCACCGGACAGGCTGGGAAAACAGCGAGCGAAAACAAAGGCGTACAGTTCCGACGAGAAGAGGTACATGGTCTGGGTTTGTCATCGGCCCAGTGCCCCGGAGCCACAGTGCCCTGCAGGCGCCCGTCCACCGTGGGGGCGCTCTGCATCCGTGCTGCCCGACGGCGTCCGCCCCGTGGGAGATCACAGCCCAGAGGGTCAGTGATGAAACTGCTCAGATCGTGGCAGAAGTTCAGAATGAACATGTGAACACCCTGAGCAAGGTTCGTGTGCATGAGAAATAACCGGGAGACACCATGCAGGCGACAGCCTCATTCACAGTGACAACGACAGAGAGCGCGCACTCAGGGTGATCTTAGTAAGGAGTGTTCTACCCTGAAGTGAAGACAGTTCTGAAGAAATGCCTGAGAAAGACACAAAGGTGGCCTCGAGCAGAAGGATATACTTATTCCTGGTTAGGGTGTGGTAGCGTCAGTAAGGTAGCAGTTTTCTCTAAGTTAACTCACCAACTTAATGTGATTCCTTAAAAATAAGAACGCAAGAGTCCTTTTTTTATCTTGGGCTGGACGTGTAGGTTACAAAATAGACACAGAAAACAAACATGCGTGAGTCCCTAGAAGGCTCCGAAGAGGAAGGGCTGAGAGTGGAGACGGCCGCAGACAGTGAAACTTGTGGTAAATGCAGTCTGCGGTGACGCAGCGCGGTAACGATGCACGGCAGACGCGTGGAATAAACAGGGAGCACAGAACGAGCCTGACCGGGTGGGACTCTAGTACATGCATGATTCACGTGGCCCCTCAAGTTCCCGGGTCAGGATGGGCTTCTTAACGAGGATTTGGGACAACGGAGTCACGGTGCGGCAGCCGCTAGGTCTCCACCTTCCACAGGCACGGTCGGCCGTGTGCCCCGGAAAGGTCGGAGAGCCAAATGCAAGAGGTGGGACCGTCCAAGTGCTGGGGAAGGCTTTTAACAGTGCACCTCGAAATTCAGGTTCAGCAAAAGGAAAAACGGTCAGATCTGACTACCTTAAAAAATACTGCAGCCCTGGCTGGTGTGGCTCAGTGGATTGAGTGCCAGCCTCCGAACCAACGGTCGCTGGTTTGATTCCCAGTCAGGGCACATGCCTGGGTTGCAGTCCAGGTCCCCAGTTGGGGGTGCACAATGTTTTTCTCCCTCTCTTTCACCCTCCCTTCCCCTCTGTCTAAAAATAAGTAAAATAAAATAGTTTTTAAAAAATACTGCAACAGTGGAGAACTGACCAAAAACAAAACAACAAAACACTGTAAGGTCAGAAGACAGAAAGATCAATTGTGAGAAAAAATTTTTTGCAACATATCATAAATATTTTAAAAATCGCGGGGTGGGGGGCAGGTGTGGAGACTAGGTCCTGTAGGAAGACAGACAAAGGGTATGAGCGGACGGTGCGCGTGCATGCGCACACGTGCACACAGCCCTTCCCCAGACACCAGTTCTCAGGCGTCAGACGGGCGGAAACTCCGGAGCTTTCAGAGCTGCCCCTCCTGCACGTGCTTAGTTAGAAAGGCTGCATTAGAAGCCGGCGGTGGGGCCTTTCCAGCTCTCCAGGCCACTGAAGTTCACGGTTGCTCGCTCCGAGCTCACTCGCAGTGTGCTCTGAAATGGGCTGTACGATGACAAAATGACGACTCCGCCCCCACCTCTCCAAGGTCCTGGGTGCTGATCCCATGGAGTCAGCAGCACTCGGGAACCTGTGTGCACAGCGGTGGGTGCCCTCGAACCCGAGGGCTCCCGTGGACACTCCAGGCTGCTTGTCTTCCCGCCAGACCCCGCACCTGGGCCTGTCAGATCGAGGGCTGTCTCTTCTGCCTGTTCTCTTCGGGCAGCTGGGTGGTCACTGTGGGTCTCGCTGTGGGTGTCTGAGAGGGGAGGAAGTTCAGGGGGAGGGTGGCGGTCTGTTGGTGCTGGCCATGCTATCACTGTCGCCAGGCTGTCCACCAGCTTGGTTGGCCAGCCAGCCCGCCCTTGGCGGAAGACGAGCCATGCACACGGCTGTGGAGTGTTGTCCGCACTCGGGCAAGTCCATGGACTTCGGACTGAAGAAGTCAGACGGAGATGAGCAGACACGAAGATGAGGAGAGAGAGACGGCAGAGCCGCATGCAGGGCCAGCTTTGTGCTCGGGACTATGCCAGAACTGTCCGTCCCGGAGCCGCAGGCCTGGCCCCAGCCGCCGTATCTCAGCAGACACCCCCCACTGACAGCACGCTGTGTTCTCCGAGCCGGGTGCTGGCAAAGGCTGACCTGATTCGATTTACAAACAGATTTTTTATGGTTTCTCATGTGGACTTAAGAATACAGTCTTTCCTCTGCTTGAGTGGCTTCTACACAGAGATGACAATGGCATAGGGGACGATGAAACGGAATGAGCTGGTGTTGCTGACAGGCCTTGGACAGGAGGCCCGTGTCAGTCCTGCTAGTGCCAGTGGGCTCCTGAGGCCTTGGTTCTCACTTGGGCAGGGGACAGCTTTGCCTCGGGGAGGTCTCAGCAGTGGGACAGCCGCGGTCCTGCCCAGTGAGACAGTGTCAGGGGCAGCACTAGCTGCACCAGGCAGCACCTGGTGTCACACCATGGGAAGCTTGCTCGCTAACTACCAGGTCCCCTTTTACCTGTGAAGTCCCACGCATTCGGCCCCCTTGCCTTTTGTCCTCAGCCCCTCTTCTGCTGACCGGACCCATCAGGAGTATTTCTGTGTGAGAGAGAAAGCCTGTCATTGTATCAGGGGCCTAGCTGGCGAGCCCCTGCCTTTCTCTGCCCTCTGCTGCAGCGCTTACCACCATTCAAAGGACATCCTGCGCAGCGTGGTGCTTATCCTGCTGCTGGGGCGCCCTGGGTGGGCCCGGCACCGTGAGCCCTGGACTGCCTCGGGTTTGGTCATGTAGGCCCGCAGGGCTGTGCCACCCTGGCGTGAGTGGCCTGTGCTTTAAATGCTGTGCTGGCACAAGCCAGTCAGAAGGGTTGTTCTCTCCCTGATGAGCGTCTTCCCGCCTTGTGTGTGAGGAGGCCTCCAGGCCTCATTTCATTTGGGGGATGGTGTGGAGACCAGAGAGCACCTCGCCTCATTAGGAGGTGGCCCCGCAAGGAGACCGCGGACCTGTGCGGTGCCCTGAGACCGCGGCCGCCTCCCCGAGCTGCTCTAAGAGTTAAAGGAACCTTTGCCATTGCCACTCATGGCTGTTTACACTGAAATGAGATAGAAGTCCGTTTGCGCAGCTGCATGGCTGCAGTGGTGGCTGTGGTAGGGGGGCCACACAGGGCCAGGAAGAAGGTAGGGGTGGCACTGGTGGGGGGCGAGAACGCAGGTGCTGGGCAGGGCAGCGCCGTCCCCTGGCTCCCCTCCTGCCCTTCCCGTGTGGGGCATTGATTCTCCCACCGCGCTCTCTGTTGTGAAACTGTGTGCGTCGGTGTGAAAAGTTCAGACAGCAGACACAAGGAAAAGAAAACAGGAGTCATCTCAGCTGTGCGATACCTCTGTGATGGTCTTGGGGTGGCAACTTCACACGCGCACATCCATGCAGCTGGCACGCAGACTGCCACTTGGGGGCTTGCAGGCACACGTGAGCTCGTCCACTCTCCAGCCACAGGGACTGGGCATTGCTGGCCTCCTGCTCTGGTTTATAGCTGCATGAACTGGGACAGAAAGCCTGAGCAGCTTCCCGAAACGGCTCAGTGCTCGCCAGGACCGGCCAGGCACGTGGGCTCTGGAGGTCACGTGTGAGTCACTGGTCTGAGCTGCTCCCACTGTGCACGTGTGTGTGCGTGCAGGTGTGGGCATGGGCACGTGTGCACACATGTGAGGACTGCACTCCTGCTCACCGCTGGGCCGGGCTCCCTCCTGGCATGGACTCGCTGGTGCAGAGTCAGGGGGTGAGCGCAGGGTTTTAGCCTGATAGGGCGCCTTTTGTCTGTTGCCAGGTTTGCTTGCAGACCCATGTTGGGGATAACGCTCAGTGTGCCTTTGGCGACAAGCGACAGAAAAGCCAACTCAGAGTGGCTTCCACAAAAGCAGTTTATTTACTCGTGAAGTTATCTCTGGACTTCTACAGTAGGTCACGCCGTGTATGAGGCTGTCTGTCAGTATGTAGTTTGCAGAGGTACCGTGAGCAGTTTTTTTCTCTATTTTTCTGTCTCTATAGATAATATTTAGTGGAGCGATGAGAGCAGCTGTAGACAGTTATAATTAGCTGCTTGGAAGTCAAATGTGAGCATATATTTCTATCCTGCAACCCTTTTTCTGAAAAGTTCAGGCCTCTTATTTTTAACTTTCTGCTCTATTAGCTAGTGCAGGGAGAAGAGAAGCTTAAATTAGTTGGCTTTGTGTTTATTTTTACTTGACCTTTTCTATTTCAAATTTTGAAAGGAAAGTGTGAGATTCTTTTTTTTTTTTTTTTTTTTTTTTTTTTTTTTTTTTTTTTTTTTTTTTGCATAATTTTCTTCCTTGACAAGAAGTCACTTTTAATAACAGACTCTCTGAAAGGTACAATTAACCTCAGGGCAGCGTGGCGAACATTTTCTATTCATGAAGCAAACTTTAAAATGTTAATCTGTTTATTCTATGAAATACCTATTGATTCCCTTTCTAGCCGTTCTAGAAAACAGTACACATTTATCCCAAGGAATGGTTGTGTTTTCCAGACAGCTCGGCTGGTTTCCAGGGCAGGGACGGGGGCAGGGTGCTTGTGTGGAGCGTTTGTTGGACAGCCAGATGAGGCAGGAGTGGTGAGGACCTGTTTGTGATTTGATTTTTCTTCCCTTCAGTAACTGAACGAAGTAACGAAGTACTTGTCACTGACAGGAGTCTATTTTAATTTCTAGGAGATTAACCTGCTCGCCTGCAGCAGTTTGAGGACTGATTCGGGTATTTGTAAGCACCTGTCCATCCCCCGGTCGGTGTGATGGACTGGGAGGTGCTGGCATTCATTGCACTTTCGATGCTTCTAGTTACAGTTGCTATCAGGATTCATTTACTCTGAGTAGGTAACTGATTTTTTGCCATTAGTTTCAAAGGTAACATAAGCATGTTGAATCACATCTCACGGACGCTGTTATGACAGCAGATTCCTCTCCTGCCTCATTCACCAGACAAGCTGTGCGTCTCCCAGGTTTTGTTCTTCTGGAAGTTCCTGTGCTGAGATCTCTGTCCCCATCCAGGTTCCTGAGACACTCCTTCCCCAGCAGCCTGTGGAGGTGGTGGTGCTGCCTCTCCAGGTCCCTCCTGCTCTGACTCTTGCCCCTTCCCGCTCAGCAGCAGGGACCTGTGGGCACCCGTGTTTAGCCTCGTTGGGAGCCGCACTGGGAAGTGCGCAGAGCTGAAGTGTGCAGCTCAGGGGGTCGGCACAAAGCCAGCTCCTGCGAGACCTCCGCCCGGGCTGGAAACAGCACCGCTGTCCCTGGGCCCCCACAGGGTGGGGGGCCGGAGCCCATGGGTGTATCCTCCAAGCGCCTGCCTGGTGCGCCTGGGGTGACGGGTCTGCCTGCCTGCTCCGTAGGTTTGAACTGTATACATGTGCTTTGTAAGAATGCGTTTTTGTATCTGTTTTCTTTTGTTCAACAACGTTGTGTCTGTGAGGCCCCCTGGAGGGTTCGAGTTTATGTTACTGCTGCGTAGTATTCCACTGCTCGATTGCGTCATGCATTCGTTCAGTCTGCTGATGGATATTTAGGCATTTGGGCAATGTGAGTAAAACTGCCACGACCGTTCTGCTTCACAACTCTAGATGAAAAAGTGGCGGCCTTGGGCCGCAGGTGTGTGTACCTCCATGCCGGTGGGCGGTGCTAGGCCATGGCCGGCGGGTGCTGTGGGCGCCCCTCAAAATGGGTTCCGATTGGCGTCCTAAGCTTTACCATTCTGTGGGTGCTCTGTGGTGTTTCCCTGCAGTTCCAGTTCTTATTTCCCCACTGCTGTTGATCGAGCACTTCCTGTTAACTTAGCAACCACTTGGACTTCCTCTTGGAAGTGCGTTTGAAGTGCCCAGTTGAAAGCCCGGCACCAGGGAAGAATTGGGCAGTGCTGTCTGCCACACCTCAGGCCACACCTCCATCTTTTCTTTTTTAAAAAACCTTTTCCCTCTTATAAGTTAAAGAAATTGGGTCATTTCTGAATTCTATCACAGGTGACTTCTCTGGGGTTACCTCTTTCATTTTGTTTTTAAAAAGGGATAAATACTTCATAACCCTAATAGATGTGTGTGGCAACTTCCTTGGAGACGTGTGGAGGCTTTGGGCAGCCTCTTCCCCACCCGCTGAGTCTCCCACAGTCTCCTCTCTGCTTGTTCCCAGGCATCTGGGCAGGGGTGGCGGGGCGGGGGGGGGGGTGCAGGGCCAGGGTGGAGTGCAGGGAGCCAGCTCTTCTCTGCCATTAGTCTCTGGGAAGAGCTGCTCAGTGAGAGACAGTTCTGTTCCCAGTGCAGCCAGGCAGAAATAAGGGGCCGGGCTGTGGGTGGCCCACATTCCTCGGGGGTGACCTGCCTGGTGTGAGGTGGGGAGATGAGGAGCCAGCAGCCTTGGCAGACCCTCTCTCCTCCAGTTTGGGGACACAGGCTGTGTTAAAGTAGGTGACTGTGTAATTTACTGCTCGAAGGGGGACACTTTTGAGAGTGGAAGGGTCTGTGACTAGTAGTTACTGTCAGATGACAAGGAAAACTGGATGTCCTGGGCGGACTGGGTCATGACCTCGGTGTTGTAATCCCAAAGTCTGAGAGCATCCGTCTGGGGAGAGTGAAGGAGGAACTGGGTGTGGTAAGGGGCGGAGTGTGCCCCCTGGGCCACAGGGCAGAGGGCCCTCGTGCATGTCCCCCGTGGCACTGCTAGATGGGGCTCCCCGGGGCGTGGGAAGATGGCTGGAGGGGGAGGCAGAGTGGCTGAGTATTTCACGCCTCATCTTTTGACTCTGTTTAGTTTTATTCATCTGTGAAAAAACTTTCCTTGCTTGAATGCCTTCCCTGGGGCTCTCTGGGGGAGTAAAATGTGATGATAAAACTGAAAAGTATTTTGTAGAACGTTACTCACTGTGCCCTCAGCTCTTCCCTTGTCTGCTCTTTAGCGGGTGCTGAGAGGAGGAAGTGCCTTCAGAACGTCGACTCTTACGACTGTTCTAATTCCGCCTGGAAGCAGCCCAGGGCAGGTGGGTTTCTCGAGCAGCGCAGCGTGCCGGCCCGGAGGGTCCCGCCCGCAAGAGCCACTGAGGGACCGAGAGGTCTTCAGTATTAGACTCCGTGTAGGTGAGCTCAGTCACAGGCTGTTCGCAGTTCCTTGACATGAGCGAAGAATGTTTAGCGAACTGCTTTATAAATTTTTCAAAGACTTCAAATTGGAAGTCACAGCTGGCTTTTACTTTTGTAAGCAATCCACTGTTATGATTAGTCAGTCATATACAGATACCACATAAAGGAAGATAAATAGTTAGTTAAGAGTACTTCTAAACACCTGCTAAAGTAGCAGAGTTTTTTATACGTGGAGGAGAGCCAGGATCTAACAGGGCGGCGGCATCAAGTGCTCTTTCAGTGAAGGTTGGGATTAGGGGGCTGCAGACAGCCAGAGGTGCTTAGTGGGCTCATTCTTTTTAGGCAGTGGCTTGGGCCTGAGGGCACTTGGAGGTTTGCTTGGTTCCTGCCCTTAAAAGGCTGACAGCCGTGGAGATCAAACACACAGATAATGCAAGAATAACAGGAGGAAGGAAGCATCATTTATCAGGTATGTCAGCAGGACAAGAGTATCACCACTTGCATTGCTGGACCCATGGCAGATAACGATTGATTAACGATTGATCGTTGTTGACACTTCTCCGTGGAGGTCACAGATGACCTCAGGATTCATCTCTGGATGACACTTTATTTGGAGGCGAGAGGATGTGGCCATCTCTCCTCACTGGGCAGAGGGCAGTCTGGGCTGGGCAGTGGGTGGAGAGCCCACACTTTGCATTTGCAAGGTCTTCCTGGAGGAGATGGAACACACAGGAAAACCAGGATAGCACCAGGAAGGTGGGACTTGAGTAGAACTGTGCTGAGACACACGTTAAGCTATTCAGACCCTGACTGGTGTGGCTCGGTGCATTGGGCATCTCCCGCAAACCAAAAAGCTCACTGATTCCCAGTCGGGGCACAGGCCTGGGGTGGGGGCCAGGTCCCCAGCTGGGGGTGTGCAGGAGGCAGCCAATGGATGTTTCTCTCACACATTGATGTTTCTCTCCCTCCTTTTCTCCCGCCCTTCCCCCTTTCTAAAAACAAATAAAATCTTCTTCTTTTTTTTTTTTTTTAAAGAAGAATACGACTATTCAGGCCTTGACTGGCCTGGCTCAGGGAAAGGTCATTGGTTCAATTCCTGGTCAGGGCACATGCCTGGGTTGTGGATTTGATCCCCGGTTGGGGTGTGTACAGAGACAACCAATCGGTATTTTGCTCCTTCTCTTTCTCCCTCCTTTCCCCTCTCTAGAAATTAATAAATATTGACAGACTATTCGCATCACTTAATTTTTGTTGGTTAAGAGCGTATCTGGGCTGTCTAGTCGGCGCAGTGACTTGGTCGTATTAGCGTGGGGGTTGGTCCCCCCCCGGTCGTCACCATTGCCACCGGCACAGCCAGCACTTACTGAGCTCTTGCTCTGGGCCGGGAGCTGTGCGGAGTTCTTCGCCTGGATTATTCTATTCAGTCCTCAGTGCAGCCCCATGTGGGCGGCTCTGTCACCAACCCAGGTTTCCAGGAGGAGGCGTTGGGCACGGCATTCAACTCAGGTGGCTTTGTCCCTAGCCCGGGGAGACACACCATTCTGTGCTGAGGCTGGTGCGCCGGCTCTCCAGGGAGCGAGCCTGTGAGCTTCTGTGGGGACAACACAGCAGGGCGTTCGTTTGGGGGTACACTTCTCCCGCCTCTGAAGCCCTCTACCAGCTCACGGGCTAGCTTCCTAAAGGTCCACGAAAGGGTTAATGTGACCTGTCATCTGGAGACAAACAGTATTTGGGACTCAGTTCCATTTCCTCATCCCAGAAATGCAAAAACTCCTGCTTTTGGGTTGACCTCGTCTGTTGGTAGGCAGGAGACGAGGCGCGTGGTCTCGGGGTGCCCGCTGTCATGGATTAAAACCCTGCACACGCCAGTGTCCTTGCCAGGCCTTTGGTAGCTGGGGTCGTTCACAGCTTTGCCACAGCTCAGCGTCAGCCAGCCAGTGCCTGACCGGCAAGAGCCAGAGACCAGCCACAATCCAGTCCGACTGCTGGTGTTCTCACGTGCCGATTACCTTGCAGTCAGGTCACCATTGAGGTCCTGGTGTCCCGTTTGGACGCTTTTGATGTGATCCCCCCACCCCCTCCTGCACCTTGGGTTTTGAGCATTTACTATGTAAGTTTCATGGTTGAGACATTTTTTAAAAATTTTGATCAGTGAAGCCCAAGAATTCTGCGGAAGTCATGTGCTGTTTCTGTTTTTGTCTGTAACGCATGTAAGGAATTACTCGCTTGCTCTAAAAGGCCGCTGTGTGGTCTGCGGTGCTGTTACGTAACGTGGCGCTTCGCCCGTCTCTCCCCGCAGTCTGGGGCCAGGGCGCCTGCCCAGTTAAATACTAGGGACACTGACTTATCCTTCAGAGGACTTTATTTTATTCTTTTCTGCAAAGCCCAAAGCTGAAGTGATACGTATTTGGTCACTAAATGATTTCACTGTTATCACCCTTTGCATAAGGAATGTGCATTTTTGCTGGTGGAGACCAAACCCTTCACTTGAGGTGGGTACTGGGCAGGAAAGGTGAATGCTTTGAGGGATGCTGGTTGAGGTGTCCTCTCCTGCATCAGTCAGTGTCCCCAGGACAAAGCTCCTCTCGGGCGTGAGCACGGGAGCAGCTGCTGGTTCAGCTGGTTTTTTACCTTAAAACCGGATCAGCCTAGGAATCAGCCTCATCTGAGGGGTCTGGGGAGGGGGCGGGGCACCTGGCAGGCCTGTGTCTGGGCAGGGGCTCTCTCCACAGCATCTGCCCTCTGCCTCGACTCCAGGTCTTTCAAAAACACGTCTTACGTTTCTGAGTTTCTTTTAAGAATTTTTACATTTTGTTCAGGAACAGAGTGGGCTCAGTGGGGACTGTGTGCACGCAGCCAGGTGCACAGCTGGGAGGGAGGCGGCCCTGTGCACCCCGTGGCCTCACAGCGAGCGAGCGCCGGGGACGTGTTGTGTGTGTCCTTCGTGTCTTTTTTCTGTGTGTGAGGGGGCGCCCCGTGGAAACGGGGTTTGTGTATAAAAAGCTGCGTGTTTATTCTTGCATGTTTAACTTTAGTCACCTTCAGAGCGCTCTCCCTCTGATGCAGTACACCTATGGAGAGGTTTTTTTCCACGGCACAAAGCAGTTTTTTGAACTTGCCGGCTTTGATGCTTTTAGTGCTTCTGCCCTCAGCACACTGTTTCCCTTTCAGGGCTTTTTTTTAAAATCTGGGGAAACAAAAAAAAGTCGCTGGGGCGAAAGCTGCTGAATAGGGAAGGTGGGGCACAGGGATCTTGCCATTTTTGGTCAAAAGCTGCTGAACTGGTGTGGGTGGATGCACTTGTAAATCACCCGTCAGGAAACGGGCGAACACATTGAAAGAGTCTTCAAACAAATTCACCGAAGCTGAACGCAGCCTCTCACAGCAGTGCCAGCTGGTGCACTGATGCAGATGGGTTCCTAGAACACTCGCCTGGTGGGGAAGCCTGTGTTACAAGGGGCCTGCCCTCCAGAAGACAGTTCTGGTTTGGGGGGATCTCCCCTCATATACAGCCCCACCCAATAGACTACTGCTCCTCTCAGCGCTTCTGCAGGCCCCTCCAGGTCCTGGGACAGATGTGGCACGAAGTAGCTGAGGACGACTGCGCGTGGAGGAGCCGTCTCTTCCACTCTTTGATGGCACTTCAGCCCAGGCTTCATGGGTGGTGAAGCCATGCCCTGAGGGCACCACGAGGAGCAGGCAGTGTCTTGTAGCTCCTGTGTTTCTTCCTCTGGGGCCCTCCATCTCAGCAAGAGCTCGCTGGCCCCCCCCACCTCAGCTTCCAGGGCGCTGTCTCCGGGCACGCTGGCTCGTTCCGTGACATCTGCGCTGACTTTTCAGGCCAGCTTTTGGGCCCATGGAAGTGCTGTGTGTGCAGAATGCACAAGAAAACCACAGATGGGCGCACACAAAACGGTGCGTGTTCTGTAAATGGGACTTCGGCAACACTAACGGGATTCTGGTGCACATGTGGGGTGTCTGGTACGCAGCCGGGACTCCTGCGTCGTGCACGGGTCTGACCTCTATCACCCTGCGACAAGCCCTTTTCATCGCACGTGGATGTCAGTGCCGATGGCACCTCCCTCGTCACAGGACCAGCTGGTGCATTTTACCTTTTTCCTGTCATAGTGGAAAAAAAGTTTTGTTAGAAATTCTGATTTTAGCCCAGGCTGGGTGGCTTAGTTGATTGCAGCAGCATCTTGTACTCCAAAAGTTTGCTGGTTTGGTCAGGGCACATACCTCGGTTGCGGGTTCGATCTCCGGTTGGGCTGTGTACGGGAGGCAGCCAATCGATGTTTCTCTCTCTCTCTTCCATCCTCTCTCTAAAATCAATAAACGTATTCTCAGGTGAAGATTAAAAAAACTGATTTTATGTGACATAACCACCTCACCAGTTAAAATGAGTGCATCTCAGTGTGCGCTGTGAGCACGCTGCAGTTACGAGGGCGCCCCGGATCCCACCATTTAGAGTAGCTGCCGGAGGTAATAAATGCTCTGCTTGGTGGGCAGCACATTCCGGCTGTCAGGAGCGTAAGTCGCGGTCAACACTCCCTCTTCCCTCCTCTCTCCAGATGGAAACAGTTTGCGGTCTGTGTCTTCTCCCCCTGGGCCCTCGTTCTCCTCGTCAGTGTCACCGTAACTTTAAGTCACACTTCTATCCGTCAGGTCACGGGGGGCCTTAAAAAACACTGCCTCTCCAGCTCGTGGTCACTGTGAGCTGTATTTTGAGATTGATATGGACGAAGTTGAACACATTTTCAGCCTGTTTCTCATCTGTCATTAGGCCTTCTGAGCTTTTTTTTCACAGCTTTAATTTAAAAATGTTAACAGGTGGAAAGTAGTATTTATAGTGTCATGATGATACAAGTGTATTTCACCGCAGAACCACGTGGTGTGGCTGGAGAAGGCAGAACCCGTGATTCCACATCACAGAACCCTTGCCCAGGACAAGGGAGTGTCCGACTGGGACCTCGCGGTGTCTTTCTTCTCAGGCTTCCCCGCTACTTCCCGTTGCTCTGGCTGCCATGGCGACTCATGTCCCACTGTGTCTGTTTCCTGGATTCTGTTTTTGTTTTGCTGGAGCGCCTCCTTAACCCACTTCTCCATGGAGTGCGTGGCTCACAGACTTCTTGGGCTCCTCGCGCAATGGTCAGAAATACGGACATTTTGTCCCCAGCTGGGTCTAGAATTTTAGGGTCCTGTGATTTCCCCCTGGGAACTCAGAAGGCATTCTCTATTATTTTCTGGAGTCTGTATTGCTAATGAGAAGTCACAGCCAGCTTTATCCTGTTCTTTCTCAGGTGAATCTCTCTGCTCTGTCCCCTCCTTCCTGTGGCTGATGGTTTCTTTAGTAACTACCCGTCGCCTCATGTGCTTCTCTTCCAGGCCCCAGTGACCATGCTGTCCAGGAGAGCTTGTTCTCAGGTCTCAGCCTAGGAGTAGAAGTCCTGTCATGGCCTCTGTTCTTGGGGAGACCCCTACCCTCCATGTCCTGCACTGCTGTTTCCGCTGCTCGCGCTTCCGGTCAGCCTGATGTCACTCGCTGCTTTACGCCACAGCCACTTAGGCCAGTGCCCTTGTCCGCTGCTCAGACCCTTTGTGGGTTTTCAGCACGGTTATCATTCATTCACTGCCAAAAATGTCCTTTCTGCCACTTTGGTGGGGTCTTGGGAAGAAAAGAATGAAGATGTGTACTTCATCACCATTTTCCATTAAAAGCCTTTTTAGCTCACTGTTAGCCGCAGGATTCTGTGCCTTGGACATTTCTGACCATGTGGTTCTTTCTTTCCAGGGAAAAAATTGCCCCACATTATCAAACAATTGGGAAGAAATTAACTGAGCCAGTTCCAGTAAATTTGTCAGCAGCATGTATCAGATCTTTATGGGACTTTGTTTGACGGGATGTCAGAGTGCTCCATCAACTTAGAAAGAGCTGGGGTAGTTTTGTTACACTTCTCTCGATAGTGTGTTGCAAGTTACTTAAATTACACATTCTCTGAGGCAGCTCATTGCCGGTAAATGAAGTGTCAGTACCCCCCGGAAAGTGGGCAGGGGCGGGCGGTCCTGTGTATCTGTTTGGCAGTAAGTGTGGAGATGATTGATGATACTGTTCACTTTACTTACTGAAAAACTATGGTTCGCAAAGAGATGAAATTTTCATCACTGTGCCCACAAACAACCCATATTAAACTAGTCAATGATGAAATAAAACTAACATAATTATACAAATAAGAATGGTGGCAGCTGAAATCCACGGTAAACAAAAGCAGTCGCTGGGAAGGAACTGTCCTTTTGGAAGCGGCGGACTCGTGGCCTCTCCACGCAAGTGAGCCACGGGGCCAACTCTGCTGCCAAGCGTGGAAGCCACACTTCTTGGGACTGAATTAGACCTGCCAACTCTAATAACATGTCAGGTTTGGGTTAGAAATTCTGAATTTTAGCGCCCCTTAATAATTCACTTTATAGACTACCATGGAGTAGCCATAGTTGTACTGGAAAAAGAAAGGCTGTGAACCCCTGTGGGTTAAGCACCAGGGAAAGGACTGGGTTTGGGGTTAGCTCACCCACAGCCCCTGGGGGGCTGACTTTGGGCTTCTCTGCTAAACCAGTGTGGAGGCCAGAGGCTTTTCTGAGCATCTGAGTGAAGCTATTATATTTTCACCAGACAGATGCCCTGGGCGCATCAGCACGATATCGTTCGTGTGTAATTTTACTGTTTTCATGGACTCCGCGACCCCTCGGCAAACACCTGCTCCGGTTACGGCTGGGAAGCAGCTGTTTCTGTCCTTGTGGCGCTCACCAGGTGGCCTTCCCATTGTGCAAACAAACTCGGAAGGGCTGCAGCAGCCAGGGGTCCCCCTCTTGCCTTTTCCTTTGTCTCTCCTTACGGTAACCCCCTGATGGCCATGCTAGAATCTTCCAAGGGTGCCGTGCCCAGTCGTCCCCATGCTCTGGTGTACCTTCTAAGCTTGATTGCCTTTCCTCACCACAAGGAAGGAAGTTGTAGTCACTTTCTGAACTTGGTCTTTATTTCCGTGATTGGCAAAAACATTTCAATTTATCAGCTCCTTTATTTTCCCCGTTTTCAGTTATTTCCCACAGGTTGAATGTATTTTTTTAAGAACTGCGTCAGGTTCATTGCACAAGTGGAGATTTAGTTTGTACAAAATACCAGCTTGAATTATTGAGGAGTCTAAGTTCAAGCACTCTTGAATGGAAATGCTGCTGTTGATAGAGCTCAGCAATTTATTTCCAAATATGCAGCCAATTGTGCAGTCTCGGTGTGTACATATTTAACTTGGCTGTGAAGTACTATCTTTTATATAGCACTAGATTTAAGTTTTTATGTCTCTGCTCATAAGAGACGCTGACCGCTAATTTTTAATCCCTGAACATCGTTGGCAGGCCTCCTCTCTGGGCGGTCTGGCCTCTCCAGAAGGGCTGGGGAGTGCTCCCTCCCTCTCGCCTGAATGGCCTGTGAGGTCTGCACGCCCACGTGCCCCTTGCTCTTGTCTTCATTCTGTTCTGTTCTGACTCTCCAGGATCACTTTCCTGCTGTGTCTTAGGATTTCACCTAGTGAGGGTCTGCTGCTAGCGAAGTTTCTCAGCTGTTGTTTGTTTGAAATCATCCTGCTTGTCATTGCAAAGAGACTTTTGTGGGGTCTAGAATTCCAGGTTGGCAGCTTTTTCTCTCTGCCCAGTTGGGGTCTCACCATCCCCTGCCAGCGCCTCCCAGGCGTCCCTTCAGTTAGCCAGGGAAGGTGCTGCCGTTGTGGGAGCTAAAGTAGCAGTGAGGACAGCGGACGTGCTTTGGAGGTCTTTATATCATGACTGTTGAAAACCTCCCTCTTCCGCAGTTTCCTCTTTCTGACTTTTCTCACATTGGCGGTCACATCCCATCACACCCAGCACAGAGCCAGGATCCTTGGAGTCACCTAGGCTTGGTTTCATTTCTCCACCCAGACTGTTAGCCACCAAGTTCAGCCCATCACACCCCCGACATATGTCTGATGTTGCCTGTCCCTGCCATCCCTACCCCCTCTGCCACCCAAATGTCTTCCCAGCCTCTGGTCCCAACCCCCTGGCCATCAGAGCTGTCTTTCTGAGAACAGACTGGGTTTTCTCTCTTATGAAAAGTGTGTTCCTGTCACCTTCTGCCCAGAGGTCTTCCATCCTCCCTCTCACCAAGCATCTCAGCCAAGGGGCGTCTACCTTCCTGCGCCCCCAGGCTCAGTGGCTCCGGCCCCACTTGCATCCTCTGGACGCTGCCCCTGGCTTCCGTCCTCCCATGGTGGGTACCCATTCTTAGGACTAATTAAGCACTTAAAGTAGAAGCCACTGAGAAATTAGGAAGCAGGCTTCTTTGTCTTAGCTACCTTCCACCCATTGATTATTTACCTGTCATTCACTTGTCTTGAGCATATCAAGTCTCTGTATCTTGGAATAATCGTTGTCTCTAAATGTCAGAGAATCTGCTCCCTTGAAATCTTTGTTTAACTGCACACTCATGTAATGGATTTATGCAGTGGCAAGGTAGAAAATGAGAGTACTTATTTTTTGGCAGAGTGAAGCCTTAATTTCCAGTTTAATTAAATTATAATGATAAATATCATTTAAAAGGAAACACAATTGCTTCACTTAATCAATATGATTATTACTGGCACAGCCAATCAATCCATCCAGTGCTGAGTGATCCATTTGTTTTAGTACAACTGGTTGTGTACTTGCCATCAGCGCTAGGCGTGTTCAGTCTTACACAGCCCCTACTTTAACCAGCATGGCTCTGGCATTTGAAATTCCTTGTGTCGGGAGATAGTCGGATAGGAACCTATTGCAGAAGCCTCTCCAGTTTGACTAAGTTGGGGTCACACTGTTTTCAGGGGGCGATGTCCTGAGCCTGGGAGCATTCAGCAGAAGGAGGCTCTGGAGAGGTGCGGGGCTGGCTTGCCCACCTGAGTGTGTCTGCAGGAGTGGGAGGCCACAGAGCTGCCCGCTGGTGGGGCTTTCTGCTTGTCCCACCCCACCTCCGTGTCCCCCTTTTCAGGCTTTAGGTGGCTGCACTTCCTGCTCGTCTCACCTGGCGGATGCAGGCAAGTCGAGAGGGAGGCAGGACCACAGCGCCCAGCTGCTGACTGACTAGCTTCCGGTCCCCAGACCACGGCTCCTGTGCCGCTTCCTCCGTGGTTTCTCTCTGACTCTCTTTGCAAGAAAGATACAGCCTCCCCTGTCCTGACTTTTCTCACGCTCTTGTCACCCTCTGTACCTGCGGGGTGTTAGCACTCCTCTTGTCTATCACAGATGGCTGGCAGGTGGCCCTTGTCCATTGTCATACGGTTAATTGTGTGGCAACTCCTCGGTCCCATCACCTCTGGGATGGCCCTAGCAGAGCCCTGACACATGGCGCAGGTGAGTCCAAGCAGTCACAGCTGGAAGGGCCTTGAAACAGGTCAGTTCCACCCATGAGGACTGGGAGTTGTGACAGGGGCGCTGGCCCGGGGGAACCACTGGGCCGTCTGCACAGCGGGGGCTCCTGCCCTCTCAGATGCACCTCGTCCGCACTCCAGCCTCAGTCCCCAGTGACCACTCAGGGGCCCTCTGGTTCCTGCTGTCCACGTTGGCATGCAGCCCTGTCTGGAGGGCTTCCCTTCATTGGGATGTCAGTTTGTTTATCAAAGAGGAAAGAGTCATGACACCCATACAGGTTTTGGAAGTATACGAGCATGTGGAAACGTTCTCGTTAGTGACTGGCCGGTTGAAACCGTTCTTACGCAGACAGGGAATGACGTGCAGGCGTCGTTTCACAGCCCTGTGCTGGCGTGTGGGTGGCCGGGGCTCCTCAGCCCGGGCAGCAGAGGTCGGGAGAAGCCCGGGCCTGTGCGGTTCTGTCTGCACTCATGTGCGCGTCGCCTTGCAGAAGGGAAGCTCACACAGGCCTGGCCCGAGGGCACATTCCTTGGCCCATGCTCGGTGCCTGTCGGCTCTCCTGTGTTGGGAGTAGAAATGGATTGTGGGTGTTCCCCGTGCATCTGCCTGTCCTGGCAGGTGGGATAAAGACGTGATCAATTATTGTGTATCAGCCTCAAAAAATCATAAGAGTACATTAAAAATTATTTAAACTTGTATTTAGAAAGAAGATTTTTAATTCTTTATTATTAGAGTTTACATCTGAAAGGGTGAAAAGCATCTAATGCTGAGTTAAATTAATCTAAATAATGTAAATCTTTTTATTACGCAGAGTGAAGTCTTTCAAGTTGGGCGTGGAGACCTCGAGAAGCAGCTGAAGGAACACACTGGCCACATTATGTTCTGATGACCTCAGTCCTACACGTGCTGACAGAGGCCTGGCCCTTGGACCAGAGTGGACACAGGAGCTGAGCTGATTCCAAGGTAGGTGAGAACCCGCAAGCATCGCTAACGTTGGCCTGATGAACAGTGAATTCTGTTTGATGTAAACCGGTCATGCCCTCTAAAATGAGTTTTGTTGAATCACCCCCAGCAGAGGTTACTGTCGCCGTGGATTCTGTAGCGATGGCTCACGAGTTTCCACACACCCCCGCCTGGGCCGGAGCGCTGTTGCCCTCCCTAGGCTCTGTGGCCAGCCGGTGCTGCCTCTGGCCTCAGGGTGGAGGGGTTGGTGCCTCCTTCCAGCCTTTTACCATAAATCATTTCCTGGGAGGTGATTAGGAAACTTAAGTACTTACCTTTGGTGACTATTCCGTGATTCAGCATCTGCTTTAGAGAGAAGCTGAGACAAACGGGAGTGAAGACAAGCCCGCATCTGACCGCTGACGGGGTTGAGTTTGTGCCTGGAAAGGCCCCCGCTGGTTCTGAGTCTGTAAATGCCAGGAATGTGGGGGAACTGGTTCCCAGGGAGACCTGTAAAAGAAGTTTGCTTGATCCTCGCTAATGCTCTTTCTCTGGCACCACGGCAGTGAGATTGTGAGGGGGCACCTTCAAGGTTACTTTGTCCGGGGCTTGTGCCCTGGGGTGGAGTTAATTTTCAGCCACAGATCTTCCTGTAGCCTGATTGGTCATATGAAATGAGCTTCTCTGTAAGTCTATTCACTGAAGGCTGGAATCCTGGGGCTGGCGAGGCTCTGAAGGGGATGCTGAGCCTGGTGCTGCTGAGTGAAGTGTGGTTGTGACCACCTCCATGTAGCAGGCCTCAGGTGTGAACGAATGAGATATGTAGAGGAGCAAGTGCTTTTATACAGTGTAAACGTGCATTGGAGAAATGAAGTGTTTGTATTCTTCTGCAGGAATGAATTGGCCTTATAGTCGTAGAGAAAGTAATCAGGCCAAAGCAGTGTCTGAAGCGCATGCTGAGAAAGCGCAGGCAGGGGCCGCAGTGCCGACGTCAGGAGTCATGTCTGCTCCTGACTCTGCGCTACCAGCAGGGCTGTGGGGAGGATGGCAGGCAGAGGGCTCTTTGCAGGGAGGTCAGCTCCAGGGTCCCGGTGGTCCTGCTCTGGCCTCCTTTCATCTGCCCCGTGCGGGTGCCGACGTAGGGACCATGGAGTAGGGTTCACAGTCTCCTGGTGTGCTCTGTGTATGTGGAGGGCACCTGTCTTTCAAGTGTGGGGGCCCTAAACACTCTTCATGCCTACCTCAGGGCCTCCGCCCAAGCTGAGACGGGGGGCACGTCCCAGGTGGGCTGCAGACGCACTGATGCAGGGAAGGTGACATGGGAAGGAGCAGGTAGATATGGAGGTAAGTCTGCCGGAGTGGGTTCAGAGATTTGGCGTTCGTCCTGCTAGGAACTGCAGTCCGTGGGGCCTGTCGCAACCTGCAGGAAAGGTCTATGCAGTGCCCTGGACCGGCCCTTCGCTTTGTCCCCCACACATGCCGTGCACCTGTGGCAGGCACTGACCAGTCCTCAGGACCAGGTGGGGCGGAGAACGGCCCAGCTGTCACCACTGGATGGTGGCACCCATGAGAGGGACCAGGAGAAGGAGGAGTAGGGGTTCTCCAAGGGGGTGGCATTGAAGCCAGGACCCAGGAGGTGTCACCGCTCTGGGGTGAGGTGTGGGGCCTAGCCTGCCTCCTCTTGTCCAAGCCCTCAGGCAGCAGCAGGTTGAAGGGCATTGGGGACACACAGCCACCTTCTGGTGGCCGTAGGCCAGGGAAGCAAGTGGACATGGAACAGCAGGGAGCATAGCAACTCGATTGCCTTTATAGCGTTGGGTGCAAACTGTACATGTGTTGTTCTTAGGGGTCTGTTGGCAATTTTCTTCTAGCTGTTTTGTGTCTGGTCACGACTGAAAATACGGTGATGACTGATGTGTAAAAAACAAAGAGAGTGGATTGTGGAGGCAGGAAAGTCTGGCACCCTCCTGCCCTTGCTTCTTTTCAGTTTATCCAAAGGCTTCCTCTGCAGAAGGGGTTTGCGGAAACACAGTGGTGCCCTCTTGTGGATGGTTCCCACGCTCCTGGTGTGCAGTAGACAGTTCTAGAAGATGGCCCCGACCACACCATCAGCCCAGTCCAGCTGTGCCCAGCGGACATGTACCACCGCTGGCTACTTGTGATTCTACCTGGTATTCCACCTGCAACATGTGAACTCACACACAGTTGGGACGTGTGCTGGAGAAAGTATCACAAAGCCACATGCGTGTCGTTCTTGAGAAGGTTCCCAGCAGCTGTCACAGGACACTTCTGTTTTCATCCCACTGGCCCTACTACCTTTAGCCGTGTGGCCGTGACTGCTTGTAAGGTGACTGGAAATGCGGGCGCTCTGCCCCACCAAAGAAGGGCGGAAGGGATGTTGGTTCACAGATGGCAGTCCCTGCCATATTTCTCGTTTCCAAATAACATACTTTTTGATTTGTAAGTTTTAGACATTATCTGTTGAGTTTCAGTTCAGATAGAGGAGGGTTTATCTCATTTATCCTTCTCCTTTCCTCCCATCTGCCCCTGTGTCAGTTAGGAGTCCTTTTAGCTGAAAGCAATGGAAAACATGGCCTACGGTCATATTTTAAACAATCGGGGATTTATTTATTTGTTTCATTATAGGTAATACAACAGTAATTTTTACTAGTGTTGAATTAGAGCACAACCATGTTAGGAGTCTGGGCCAGTGTCTCTGCAGTTCTCTTAACCATTCCTCATGGTTGCAATGTTGCTGCCACAGCTCCAGTCATCACATTCAAGGCAGGACCAACTGGGAAGGAACCGACAGGACAGCCCATGTTTGTCCTTTTTATTGGAGCATTCAAGAAGCCTCCATTGTGTATTTGCTTACATCGCATTGGCCAGAACTGTGCTGGGCATCCAGCTGTAGTCACAAAGGAGGAGGGTCACTGGGTCAGCCAGCCAGAGCCGGCAGCCTCGTTCCTCTGCTGGTTACCTCAGGACTGTGCGTGCTCACCTGTCCTCGTTCCCGGGACCTCAGGCATCTCCTGGCTCCTCACCCTGTTGGACACGTGGGAGCCCTTGCCGCACCGTGCTCATCCCCTCTTCTCCCTCTGCACTGTTCAGCTTCTATCAGGTTTGCTTTTCTGCTTCTTTTCACATCATCGAGGTAGAAAACTTCGTTTTGTTCTGCGCCCAGAGTTCAGTCAGTTTCGGTTCCACGAACGGCGTCTGTTTTTTCCCAGAGGTGCCCTGTTGCCCAGGCACATGTCCTGTGCCATGTCCAGAGTGGCCTGCCTGATGTTGATGTCCTGGGACGTTGTGTGTGCTGGACAGGACACCCAGGCCCATAGCAGGCCCAGCAGGGAGAGCCTGTCTTTGGGGCACTCGAGTGACAGTGTCCGACAGCAGGTGGTGCTGTGGGACCACGTTAAGAGGATGAGGAGGCCCCTCTAAGGGGAAAAACCCGCCCTCTGTGAGCCCAGGTACCAGGTTCCTTCAGAAAGCTCGCTCACTGGCTTTGTCCTTCCCATTTTAAAGGGCCCATCAGCTAGTATGCAGAACGCTGGCAGCTGGTTTAGTTCAGTGTTGAGCTCATTTGTGAATGAAATTTTATCCAGTAATTTCTAAATTTAATTATAATAAATTGAGTCTCTGGAGGGGGCTGTGACTGCATTATGGAATTGAAAGGAACAATTCATACATCTGTTCCAGTTTTTCAGACATTATTACTTTGGCTTGGACTGGTGGACACACAGCGTGGTGCACAGCAGGTGTGTTGTAAACTGCACCTGACACCTGTGTGATCTTGTTAACCTGCGACGCCCCAAAAATTCAATAAAAAGGAAAAAATTATGACTTTTGCTTATATAGTTTACATGTAACATTTTATGGTTCTATTATTTCAGCTTACCACTTCAAATAAGAAATAATTAAGATAAAAGACAAATGGCCTATACTGTCAAGTTATAAATATGCCATGACAGATTGCCAATTTTAATTAGTATATAATAAGGTTGCCAATTTTAAATGTACAGTTTTTAAATTAACCAAAATTTGTATGTGTGTGTGTTTGGTCTTTGTTGCCGCTATAAAGCAAAGGAATGATATAAATACTGAAGTTTTAAAATCTGTCTTCCATGGACTCTCACCCTGCATCTGTCAGCCCTCATTGGCCTTGAACCACAGCCCCGCTTTGTCTTCTGCCCCCCTCCCCTACCGGTCTTCTCAGCCTGCGTGAGCAGCAGTGTGGGGACAGGGTCCTAGACTGTTGTGCTGGCCGAGCAGCTGCCAAGACGCACGATGTAAGCCAGGGGCTGAAAGCCTTTGCCCAGAGTCTGCCTGCCAGGTCCCAGGAGGCTGGTGTTTTAGAGGGAAGGGAGACCACAGCCAGTGGGGCTTTCTCTGGCCAAGCAAGCAAGGGACCTGCCACAGACCCCGCTTTGCTGGGCTGGCCCAGGGCAGTACCCAGCTCATCCGGGAGCCTCAGGGTGCTTGTCCCCCATTTCTGCACCCTCCCCCAGGCTCTGGGCAGTTTAGTTTGGGGGATAGAGATCTGGGAGTGGGGTCAAACTCAAGGTCACGCTGTTACACTTGGGTCCGTGGAGATGGGATGCAGTGCTCCAGGCCCCTGCATTTCGTGGGGGTGGGAGGTGAGCACACTCCTTGGAGCTGCAGAGCAGGCTGTGGGAACCCGGTTGGTAGTCACGCTCTCCTTCTCCTAGAACTTGGCCATAGTCCGTGCTGTCCTCTGGCCAGACTTCCCCAGTCATGCTTTAGTCTAGATGCCCTTAGGATTCTTTATTCGTGCATTTTGGTGATATTGCTGAGAAAACTGCATTTTCATGCTTTTTGTCCCCTTTTCGGTGCACACAAGTGTCCAGTTGGTGGCACATTCAGACCTTGATTTTGGGGGAGTTTCTTCTGTCCTATGTCTCTCCCGTTGGAGTGTTCTGGCCTTTAGACCCTCACTGTGCCTCATTCCCACCAGGGCGGTCTGGCCGCATTGTCCCTGATTCCTGTCAGCTCGCTCTTTTCTCCAGTTAGCCTTGTTTCGGTTTGGACCCGACCATCCATCTTGCCCTGTTTGCACATCTCTGTACAGATGTGTGTCCGTCCTGTTTGCACATCCCTGTACAGACGTGTGTCCTTCCTGTTTGCACATCCCTGTACAGATGTGTGTTTGTGCTGTTTCTTTAATCTGCACATTTTCCATTAGACCCCCCCTGGAATTATTTACAGTAGAAGAAGTTACCCAAAGGTTTTCTGCTCTAGAATAAGCAAAACTACTTTGTCATCTTTGAAGGACCAGCTGGTTTTACTTTACATTTGAAAAGGTTTATGTTCTATTTTGTTTTTAATAGTCAGTTACAGTAAACATTGTTTTTAAAGGATGATTCCAAATTAATCCTGAAATAAGTACCCATTTAAACTGTGGCTATCAATTTAGTTCAAAATTTATGTTCAGGCTTTTTTTTTTTCAATTTTGATTTGTCTCCCTTATTATGGTCAGACTTTTAAGAGTATCTTTCCACATTTCCCCTCAGTCTGTTAATAGGAACCAGAGCTCTCCCTGTGTAGCCCCAGACCTCACAGATCTGAGCTGTCCTCTGCTGCCAGCGTCCATCTGCATGCCCCTGAGCCAGCTGTGGGCCCCCAAAGCCATCTGCAGACCCCCCTGAGCCATCTGCAGGTCCCCCTCAGCCATCTGTGGGCCCCCTCATCCAACTGTGGGCCCCCTCAGCCATCTGTGGGCCACCTCAACCATCTGTGGGCCCCTCAGCCATCTGTGGGCCCCCTCAGCCAACTGTGGGCCCCTCAGCCATCTGTGAGCCTCTGAGCCATCTGTGGGCCCCTTCAGCCATCTGTGGGCCCCCTCATCCAACTGTGGGCCCCTTCAGCCATCTGTGGGCCACCTCAGCCATCTGTGGGCCCCCTCAGCCATCTGTGGGCCTCTGAGCCAGCTGTGGGCCCCCTCAGCCATCTGTGGGCCCCCTCATCCAACTGTGGGCCCCCTCAGCCATCTGTGGGCCCCTTCAGCCATCTGTGAGCCTCTGAGCCAGCTGTGGGCCCCCTCAGCCATCTGTGAGCCTCTGAGCCAGCTGTGGGCCCCTCAGCCATCTGTGGGCCCCTTCAGCCATCTGTGGGCCCCCTCAGCCATCTGTGGGACCCCTCAGCCATCTGTGGGCCCCTTCAGCCATCTGTGAGCCTCTGAGCCAGCTGTGGGCCCCCTCATCCAACTGTGGGCCACCTCAACCATCTGTGGGCCACCTGAGGTATCAGTGTCCACCATAGCTGTCTGTGGGCCACCTGAGCCACCTGTCCACCACAGTCTGTGACTGCTTTGTCACTTCAGGTCACTTTAGGCTATTGGAACTAATTATAGGGCCTTCAAATTAAGAGCCTTCTGTCCCCCTTCTTCTTCTTCTTTTTTTTTTTTTCTAAATCCAATACCTGCTGTACTTACTTGAGAAATGTAGATTTTGATTGGGATTTAAAATTCCTTGGTAAAGTCACCTGAATGAATGAAGGAAGCCTGATCGAATTCATGATCTTGAGTGGAGAAACGTTGCAAGCAGACTGAAAACCAGACTTATCCTGTCTATTTGAAATCATTTTAATGTGGAAAACAGAAACATGTTTATTTAAAGAAATACGCATATGTTATTTTGACTTTAAAAATTGTGAGGAATCTTAACGTACTAAAAAAAGTACACTTGAGTAGTTGTGTATTCATCGGGCAGCTGTGTAGGAGAGGGAGGACCACGGAGGGTCCTGGATTCTGCAGCGTTCTGCTGCTCCCCCAGGCTGTGACCTTGGACAAGCCACCTAGCCTCTCTAGCTGCCAGGCTCACCTTCATGAAGTGCTGGTGCTGATGCTGTGACCACAGCTGGAGCCCAGGTGGCTACTGTGTCCTCGTGTGACTCTCCCCACAAGCCTAGGGTTTGTGCCATGACCGTCATCATGTTGTACAGATGAGGAACCAGGGGGGCCGTGAGGGTAGGAACTTTCTCCAGGTCCCCTGGCCGGTGGGAGGCAGAGTGATGTTCCATCAGGAGCACCTGCCCTGGGTCTGTGCTGGTCACCGCTGGCTGTTCCCACGGCCCCACAGCACAGCCATCCGGTGGTACACGGCGTGGCCCTGCTCATGGAGACTTGACCGCTGTAAGACAAGTGGCAGCTGTGTCCGGGCAGCCCCTTGTGCAGCCATCTCAGCATCCCCCTTACTGAGACTCGGTGAAGTCTGAGGAAGCAATGCACATGTCGTGATTGGCAGGTCACTTAGTAAACTCACACCACACACTGTGCCCCAGCGGCTGCTCCCTCACCGGCACCCTGCACACCCTTCCCCTCCTGACATCCCAGCAGCACGCACTTCCCAGTGCACTCCCGGCTCAGTCCTGCCTCTCCGGCTCTGTCTGCACCGTCACTCATCACTCGGGCATCTCCCTGCTCTCACCTCTGTGTGGGTGAGTCCCACACCTGCCCCTCCAGCCCAGAGCTTCCTTATGCCATCCAGACTCTAGTCCGGGTCCACCAGCATCTTTTGGGGATTCACAGATGTCTCCAGCCTCAGATGGCAAACCCAGCCCCTGACTCCCCAGCCCATGGCAGTCTCTGTCTCAGGAGCTCTATCCTTCAGCCCCTCAGCTCCTCAGCCCCTAAGCCAGGGCTGCCCCTGCTCTCCTGCCCACACCTACACCATCGGGGAAGCTGTTAGAACACATCCAGAGTCAGGTTGTTCCTCACCTTCCCTGCTGCCTTCGGTGCTCTGACCCACGGGCTCTGTCCCTATCCGGTTAGCCGCTCCTGACCAGTCTGCCTGTATCAGCCCTGTCCCCATAGCTGTTCTTCCCCAGGGACCCGAGGCCAGAACCAACCTAAAACGCCTGTGCGGAGTGACCATCACATCCTGGCACTGGCCCAGGAAGTCCCACCAACCGACCCTCCCAGGACCTCCCAGCCTTCACCTTTGCCATGCTGGCCTTCCAGCTGTTCCTGGGGCTGCTGGGCGCTGCTCAGGGTCTTGGCCCTTCTGTGTTCTAAGAATGCTCTTCCAGTGTCTGAGCTGCTGCCTCACTGCCTTCAGCTGGTTCCATCGTGGCTCCCCTCAAAATGCAAAGCCCACCGCCACCGCCTCCTGCCCCAGGCACTCCCCCTGCGGCGCCCGCTGCCTCAGACATGCAGCCCAGGTCGTTTCGTTGCTCAGACACACTGATGGCTGTCCTTCATGTCCTCGTTAGAATGGGGCCTCCTGCAAAGAGACTTCACTGCCCTTTGCTCACCGACACATCCCAGGCCCTCGCAGCCAGCCTGGCACGTGGCGGGGCTCGCTCACTGTTAGTTGGATGAATGAATGTTTGCTGTGTGTCTTATTAACAGATACTTCTGGGGCACTGTTTTTTTAATTATTATTTTTAATCCTCACCAGAAGATACGTTTATTGATTTGGGGAGAGAGAGACATTGATGAGAGAGAAAATCATTCACTGGTTGTCCCCTCTCCCTGTACATACCCCAACCAGGGATCGAACCCGCAACCTACGTGTATGCCCTGACTGGGGATTGAACCTGCAAGCTTTTGGTGTGCAGGACGACATGCCGACCAACTGAGCCACCTGGCCAGGGCTGGGCTACTTTAATATTAAATTAGGTAATGTTACTATTTCCCATGTGTTGATTACATGTAAATAATTAATGAATAACTCATTTAGAGAGTTTAGAATTGTAATGGAATAAACTTTTTTTTTCTTCTGGTGAGAGTGGAAAAATAGTTTTTAAGAATTTTATCCTAAATTAATATTCTAGGAACATTAAATTTTGGAGTCTTTACTCTGAGGACATAGATAAAAATAAAATTAATTAGATAGCAGGATTGTCAGATGCTAAATGGCATATGGCTATTTATGACATTCCCCTAGAATTCAGTAGTTATTAACTTGCAAAGACATGACAGCTGAAGTTGTAAATTGATATACTTCTAAAGTGGGAGAAAAGAGCATTAAAGTATTTTTTTCAATTATAAACTGTCAACTTAATGGTCCTAGAAACCAGATCTGCCGCGTTAAATCTTTGCCGTTCTGCTGCGCAATCCTTGACTTCCCTGAATGCAGGCGTTCTATTTTTATGTGTCTCCGAAATGGGCCTGGAAATGGGCCTGGAGGTAGAAGCGAGGCTGGGAAAGGGAGAGGGGAAGGAGATGACAGATGCAGGGTTAGTACAGGACTTCGGCTCCGGCGACTTCCTGTGGAGCGACCGAGGTAAACGTCTGCGGTCAGAGCGGATGCTGCGGCAGGGCCGTCTGCGGGCCGCCATGCACAAGCCAGCCTCATCCTGCAGCGAGATCTGAATTGCTCTGATTTCCAAGAAAGCAAGAAATATGGTATTGTGTTTGGAAGATCTGCTGTGCATTGGGTTGTGTCACTTAATGAGGAAAAAAAGAACTGATCACTTAGTGAGATGAAAGCGAAGTACATATAACTGGCATTTGTATCTAACTTACTAAGGTAAGCACATGCCAAGTAGGATTGCACAGCGCGGTCGGAAACAAGCTCGTCTCTGTGTGCTGATGGTTATGTGCCCTGTAGTTAACAGGAACCTGAGTGGACTTGGTATCCTCAGACCCAGCATTGGTGCCCTGGGTGCTAGAGCTCTAATGGAGGGCCTGAGTGACACCAGGGAGAGGCCAAAGCCACTGAAAGAAGACTATCACTCACATTTCCCTGCAGGAGGGGCCACTACGCCACGTAGGGAGCACTGGGTATGGTCAGGAGACAGAAAGGAGCAAGGGGAAGGCCTAGACTAGAAGCATTAATTGGGGGTCCCATGGGAAAAGCAGGGCAGGGTAGAAGCTTAGGATTGGCCAGTTTGAATGATTCTGGTGGTCTTTGAGCAATGAAAGTGGCCCCTCAGTGCCTGGCACCTGGCCCGGGTTGGTTAGGGCAGGGGAAACGTTGGCATGGCGCATGAGAGGCAGCTAAGGAGGAGGACCCCGACCCACTGCTGGCCGGGCCCTCTGCTGTCCCTAAGAATGGCTAGCCTGGGAGGGGCAGTCTCTCCAGGTCTGCAAGGCCCCCAAATGGCAGAGTACCAAGAAAAGGAAAATGTAATTAATATAATCTGCCTGTGATGAGTGGATGCCAAATAGACAACCCAGACTCTCAGAAGGCACAGCTGGCACAGCCGCCTGCGCTGGTGACATGGGGCACGTCACTCAGGACAGACACGCGGGCAGACGACCCAGCAGAGGGCCTCCTGTCGTGAAGACTTGCCGTTGTGTCTTCTGCAAGATCGGCTGTGATCCCCAGGCTACTTTTAGTTGACAGCCACTCTCTCGTGAAGCGTATTTTCACTTCAAGCAGCATCTCATTGGACAGATTCCTGAGAAGCACTGCACATGATGATCAGGTTTTGTTGGTCGTGTCGCGGGCCAGCTCGTGGCCGGCGTGGCTGACTTTCCGCTGGCGCCGCGGGAGCCCTTGAGTCAGTCCAGGCAACCATCCTCACTGCTCCTTGACTTACCCGGTTTATATGCACTTTGCAAATTTTTCTTTTTATGAATACACTGGTTATGAATTGTGATATGTCTTGATGTCAAATGTTTTGTTCCTTTTAGGTCAGGGTTATGAAGGGGTGGAGAAATTATAATCTTCTCATTTCAAGAAAGTGGATAGGAAAGCTGTGAGTCACCATGGCAACTTGGTCTCGGCTGGTGGTGGCCTCACCCAGGGCTGTCCCCGTGGGGCCAGGGGTGCAGGGAGCACAGCCAGCCCCTGGGAGTGGCCTGGCCTCTTTGCCACCTCTTCCCAAACGGGGGATAAACGAGAGACCAAGCCCAGCTTCCTGGAGGAACCAAACCCCAATGAAACTCTAACACAGAGAGAACATAGAGGTTTATATTTTCAGAAATGTGAGTGTCTCCAGCATCTGGGGAATGTTCCTTATTTTTCTCTGACTTCTTTAAGCATTTCCCCCAGAATCATTTCATCATAAAGAAGCCGGAGCCCAGACAGCTTTTCAACATGTGCCCTTGTTTTAAATCCTCATTTGTTTTGCTCTGGGCTGCACAGGACTTGGTGGTGCAACTCTTTCTCCTGGAGAAGAGCATTCTGGAAGTCCTGGCTCTGTTCCTCACACTGTTCTTCCTTAGTTCAGTCCCCGTTAGGAGCCCCTGGGACCAGTCTTTCTGGCTGCCTGCTCCAGCCTGTGTCTCCTCGGAGGCTGGAGACCCTGACCTTCCTCAGCAAGCCAGCTCACCCACTGCCGCAGAGCTCAGCTCCCAGCACCCCCCTGTCTCCTGCCTGGTTAGGCGCAGTGCGCGGCCACGTTCACCGTCCGGGACATGACTTGCTCTGATGCATGGCAAGGGAATAAGTAATAAAGAAGCCCATGGAAATCCCCAGACAGTTTTTAAATGCAATAAGTGACTGTATTCTAAAACAGGTTTTCTTGTTTCTTATTTGAAATAAGTGGGAACATTTATGTTTTCCTTTTCAACAGTCTCCTTTGTGGTTTCCTGGTTCTGATTCCTGTGGTTGCCTTTGAAATCCTCTGTTGAGGACATGTTGGAAAGCGTGGTATGTCGGAAGGCGGAGAGGAGGCGTTATTTGATGTTGTCCAAGTGCTGCTTTTACCGAAATGGGGTGCTGTGGATACCTCAGGCCAAGCCTTTGGGGCGCAGTAAAAGCACAGCAGCAGTCGAAGGGGGCGGGGTGCAGCCCATGGCCACAGAGCCGAGGGAGCTCTGCCCACCTGTGGTGTTGGTCCTGCACTCCCCACCTGGACCTGACGTCCCAGGGCTGTGCGCCTGCTCCCCTCCCCACCTCTTTAGGCCTCTGTTTCTTTGTCCTGCTCCCAGGTCCTTATGGTGTCTTTAAGGAGCCTGATTCAGGGCTCCACCGTGCCCTGCCTCTGCCTCCTCCGCTTCCCTGAGGGCAGCCCAGGGCTCTGCCCACCAGGGCTGGCCATCTGGGGGCTTCATGGGGTGGTCTGCAGGGCTCATGGCACAGGTCTGTCCCAGCACTGTGGAGTGTCACTGTCACCCCTGGGCCCAGGTCACAAGCTCAGATGCTCTAAGAAAGAAGACATTGTTTGCTTCCTGAAGGAATCCATCTGGACACAATGGCAGCCTTTGCCAGAAACTTGTCTCCCCTCTCAACCCGAGGCCATGCCACCTTTGTTGAATCTGTAAGCAATAGAGACATACGGCTACAAAGTCTAAAATACTCGTCTGGCCAAAGGGAGGGTGTCTATCCGGGCCAGAGGGTGTGAGGGCCATGGGCTGGGCTGTGCCTAAGTGCTGGAGGCCAAGTTGCAGGTACCAGGTGCTGTGAGGTGTGTGCATGTGTGAGCATGTGTGTGTGTTCATGGGTGTGCGTGTACGCATGTGCATGCATGTGCGTGGGCATGTGGCATGCAGGCCCTGCTGCTGGCTGGTCCTACTAGCTGTGAAGTCACACCCCAGGCTTGGCAGCCAGTGTAAAGGGGCCAGGTCTGCCTCCCCCCTGGAGCTCAGCATGTGGTGGGGGCTGTGTCCTGTGCTGTAGTGAAGGGCCAGCAGTGGGACTGGCTCCTGGGGACAAAGGTGGGTGGAGGCCACCCAGGGGCAGGGAGCAGGTGGGCACAGGTCCATGGGAGTCCTCATTGGTGCCCTCGCTCTCAGCAGTGCCTCCGGGCACTGGCTGGCCTCTGGGCGGGGTGCGGCAGCTGTGACTGCTGCCGGTTGCGTGGGGAACGGTGCCCTCACTGGCACTTTACCGTCATTGTTTCAGGCACTGTCTCTCGTAAAGGGGACAGGGGCTTTTTACTGAGACAGGACTCGGAGACTCCTGTTTCCCTGGAAAGCATCCCCAGCACATCTTTCCTCCCTACTCCCAGTGTTATGCCCAGGACAGCCCTGAAGGGTTAACTGTCGCATGTCACTCTGGGTGGTGGGCTGGAAGTCACCGAGGTGTTGGTGTGAGTGCCCTGGTTCTGTGGTTTGATGAATGAGCCTGGGCTGCGGAGGAGCAGCCCCACGTGCCGGCAGGGGGCTGGCCATTGTCGCTTTGGCAGCGCTGCTGAGGCGAGTCACAGAAGAGAGGCACAGAATGAGCTCGGGCTGGCGGCTGGCATCGGCTCGGCTGGATGGCCTTGCTCGTCACTGGCACTTTCTCCATGGGGACCTTCTTCAGCATCATGGGACGTCGGTATAAAAGGAGGCGCAAGAAACGCTCGGAGAGGAGAGGTGATACCTTCACTTTTATTCTAAAATGTAAAGTATTGGACTTTAAATGCAGTGCAAGAAGGTTTCAGTGGGGTTGCAGCTTTGTGAATTAAGGTTGCTGCCAGTTAACGTCATGTTTTCCTTTTTAAAGTGCTTCTCTTCCGTTGGCATTTTCTAGAATTTTAGACAGGGGCTGGCTTAAATTTTAGGCAGATTTAAAAACATGTTTGTAAACATGTATACATATCATTTTAGCTTCAAAGTTTAAAGTATATTTTAGAAAGGTATTTGTGAAGCTGTAAAAGTTTGTAGCTTTGCTTTGTAACGGTTTACCTTTGGCTGCCACTGTTCATTAATGACTTTTCTAATGTTAAAAATACTCCTCCTGTTGAAGAAAATAAGACGGTGGCAACCATTGTTAAAATATTTTCCTTCTAAAAACATGGACAGCAAACTCTTTACATTCAACACTTCAGGCTATTTCAGACTTCTAATTCAACTTAATGTTTTAAGTCATCAAAATCTATTACATTTTCTTAACACGAGACTCAAAAGTTGTCCATGACTGTAAAGATTATACACTACTGGTTTTGGGGGGTGAATTGTTGCTTTAAAAGGTGCTGTGTGTGTGCCGTATTTGATTAGAATGCAGTAACTCACAGAAACTGTTCTGGGTGCAGAGGGGCTTGACTGAAGGGGCCACAGGGGTGCAGGGGTGAGCTCGTTCCGGGGTATCACACACCCGCCACCTGATAGGACTGGACGGTCTTTCACTACAACAGCATCCTCGGGGTGTTCAGTGGCAGGAGACTGTCAGCCCTCGGGAAATAAAATGAGCCGCAGTTTTTAATGCGACTTCCTAAAAAGAAATCTGTTTCAGAGTCAGCAATCTTAGGAAAATAGCATCTTGCTAAATATAACAAAGAAGACCGTGCCAGGTGGGACCTGTGTCTGGGAGTAGGGACAGCATCATGACCCCTAGACCTTTGTGGGCACCGTGCTCACTGTGGGCCCAGGACGAAAGGTGCTTCTGGTGGGGACGTGGGTGTTTGGGGCCCAGCCCCTGCCCCCCCTGCTTGAGTCTTACTGCACCTTTCACAGTGGTCGGTCTCTGGGATTCAGCTCCAGCTCCTCTCCGGCTGCAGTGCTGATGAGTTTTGGTTCCTCAGTTAGGCATCAAAAAGCAGATGCCACTAACGCAAGCAGCAGAAGACAAGATAAAGGCAAAAGCAAAACTGCTAGAAATTTTGATCAAATACCCTAAATTTAGAATGGCCACCATTTTTTTTTTTTAGTTGGTCCCTCATCACTGAATATTTATGTGGGAGAAAGTATTGAGTGTTACAAGAAAAACTCTGTCATCATCCTTTCAGAACTTACTGTAATTCAAGTGGTTTATGTCGCTCCCCTGTAGACAGACTGAAAATGTCTTCCCGCAGTCCAGAATGGTGCTTTTTAGGCAGTTTTTAACCGGCGTGCTGTGGCACACGGGGGTGCCACAAGGATTTTTAAAATGTGCAGTGCCCGACTATTTAGTCAGGGGCGCTGACCTCCTTTCCCTTCGACTGTCAAGTAAAAAAATGACAGGAGCCAACGCAGCAATAGCCGTCCTGTGTGAGTGATTCTCAGTTATGCCTATTTTTTGTCAGATAGGAAAAATATATATTTTTGGTGTGCTACAGAATTAATAGTAGTTACTTTACGTGTGCCATGAGATGAAAAAGGTTGAAAATTGCTGCTTCCATAAGTGAGCCTTTCTCAAGTATGTTGCATTTTTGTAACGTCTTGGTAGATCGAGAGTGTTACAAGATGTAGCAGTTGAGCCCCGTGTATTAAAGGTCACTGTTCACTGGACGCTCCTGAGTGCGGAAGTTTAGTGTGACTTATTGAACAACACTTTTGTCTGTCAGTGCCTGTTCTTATCTACACTATATGCTTAACAAAAATGCCTTCAGAACTGATAAAAGTGAGTTTTTATCATGACTGGCCCTCCTGTTTATACCAGCTTGGCAAACCTTGACAGGATGTGAAATGCAGTCTTTTAATTGTGTAACTTCAAGGTGCCGCACATCATGTGTCCTGAGCTTTTCGCAGACCGGCGCGTGGTGCGAGCCTTCCCGCGGTCCTCACGTGCCAAGGGCGGTGCGGCGGCAGTGGGTTGTCAGGAACTTTCCTCACCCCTGAGTTGTCCACGCAGTGCCCCTTCCACGGGGCGGGCTGTTCGCTGTGGACTGTGTGCGAGACTCAGGTGGAGCAGCCGAGTCATCAGAAAGTTACGGCAGACAGAGAATACCGTGCAAGCCAAGCATTGGCCAGGCCCTCCGTCAGCCAATAGTGCTGCCCTGGCAGATACTGCCAGCCGAGACCCGAGGTAGGCCCGCGGGTGGGCCAGGTCACACTGCCAGGGATGCTCAGACCCCACACAGCTGCCTTCCCTGGTCCAGCCTGTCCAGGGGCAGCTGCCCGCCCCTCCACGCAGGGCACTGTCGTGGTTAGAGAGTGGTAGGAGGGGAGAGTGCTGGGTGACATGCAGAGGCGCTCTCCCCCGCCACTGTTGTGTGACTGAGGTCCTGCGTTTGCACATGAAGGGCGTTCTCATAGGGTACTGTGTCCCAGGTGGGATAGCGCCCCTCGCTGTGCCCAGTCATTCCGTGTACCTTGTGAAGACCACCATCATCTGGGCACTGACTCTCAACTGGGCTGCAGTCTGAGGCTGGGATCCCCCAGTTTCCAGGATGGGGACGTGAATGTGGTGGGGGACCCTTTGTAGCAGTGGGGACCCATGGGGTGTGCTGCCTCCCTCTGAGTGCTGCTGGAGGGTGGGTGCTGAAGGTGGCGTGCTGTCTGCTCTTTAGAGAGTGAGGAGATGCAGCTGGCTGTGGGGCGGCGCAGGCAGCACCCGAGGGAGCCGGCGGCTGTGGCGCCAGCTTTCTCCCTGGTCTCACGTTGCCGAGACATGCCTCCTTGTGAGGTGCAGGGCATGGTCACGTGTTGGATGTATAGGATGGGATGTCATGCATCTCTCCGTCCATCCACCTACCATCCATTTATTCATCCACCCCCCCATTTGCCCGTCTACCCATCCAGCATTCGTCCATCCATCCATTCATCCAACAAGTACCCACTGGAGCTTTCTGGGCGCCAGCACCTGGGGTTTGGGCAGGCACAGGATAGGGGTGGGGACGGGATTGCCATGGCAAAGGGGCAGCCCCAGCTTTCAGACTTGGGATTCACTTTGGAATGGGCCCCCTGAAGTGTCCTTGGAGGGATGAGCAGGTGGAGCTGTGTGTTGAAGTTGTGGAGATGAAGTCCTGCTTCCGTGCCGTGTAACATCTGGGAGGAGGAGGTCTTCCCAGTCTCTGGCAGGAACGGAGGACGCCATGTCTGTTGGGAGGAGCACAAGTCAGGGAAGTTGCTGGCCTCCCTCACCCCCGGGAAACAACAAGTTGTGGACAGGAGGCCCCGGTGTGGATGGTTTCACTGCCCAGGTGAGGACCCTGCTCCCTGGGACGAGCTCCCTCCCGCAGCTGGAGGCGTGTCCCGGGGGAGGCAGAGCCCTCTAGGTCGACTGTGGAAAGAGCAAGCAAATCTGGGTCTGGTTCTAAAGGTGGGCATCGCCCAGCCTGCTGTGCTGGGGCAGGAGGTGCAGCAGGAAGAGAGAGCAGGTACCCACGTGTGGGTTTATGTGTGAGCGCACGCACACGCACAGGGAGGGGGAGGGGACGGGACAGGACGGGCAGTGACAGAGGAGGAAGCCCAGTTCTCTGACACAGCAGGCTCTTGTGATCGATCCCTCAGGGACCCAGGTCTTTTGTTCTGGGGTCGCCCTGCGGTGCCCACACCGCCCAGTGGCAGGGAGGCTAGTGGGAATACCACCCCCCTCCGCCCCCACCCGTTTACAGGAGGCTGCAGCCAGGCCTGGAAGCAGTGCCCCCCCCACCCCCACCTGCCCCACACCAGGAGGAGCACAGCGCCTCCCGTGGGAGACAAACCTCCGTCGCTTCGAAACCTGCGACTCTGCTCTGTCAGTCTGACAGCTGACACCTTTCTTTGCTTTCTAGGCAGTGAGGTAAAGCTTTAAAAAGTAAGCTTATTAAAGCCCATTTGCATTCATTTTTTAAGCAATTTTGTTCACATTCGTCTACCATTTTTTTAAGTTAGATACTTACTATCTTTGTGCTGTCAAGTGTAGTCTGTTGAAAGGTCGACTAAGAACACGACTCACATTCAGATAGATGTAGACGGGGCACAAGGAGGTCGCCAGGGACCCGGGGTCAGGCTCTTCTAGAAGGTGCTGCCTCTGCCACGGGGGTGTCCAGAGCCCCTGAGGTACACAGGGGAACACGTGGTCCTTCGTCCAGTGGGCTGGGTCCAAGTTGACCCAAGACGTCATCCTAGATGGGGGCTCTCTTCCACTTCTGCGTCATTCCCACGGGTTCACGGGAGCAGAGTGAGGAGGCAGGAGTGAAGGGTGGGGGCTCAGGCACAAAGCCCAGTTCTGTCAGTTGTTTTAACCCAAAGAAGTTGCTTTTTTGTATTTTCACTCTCTCTGTTGCTGTATCAGTCTGTTCACTACTTTGTCTGAATCTGTGCCGCTCACGGCATGTCTAGCCCTGGCTGCACGCCTTCCAGTTGCCTTGTGTGTGTGTCTGTGTCTGCGTGTGTGTCTGTGCGTGTGACATGCTGATTACGCTTCATGAACACTCCCAATAGCTCAGTTCTGTTGGTGCTCAGTGTAGTTAATTAAATATATGCAGAAGATTCTAGATTTCATGCGTCTAGAGTGTCACTCCACATCTTCCTGGATGTGACTCGAACTCATAATATTGTGGGCTTTTATCAGAAGTAAGAGGACTTTGTTTGCCGCCTAGTCTTTTGGTTCTAGCAGGCGTTCTGCCCCGAGAGGATGCGCTGAGTTTGGTCTTTCCCATTACGTGTAAGTCTGCAGACAGAACTCTGGTTCATTGTCCGTCCTGCTCGTGGTCCTTGTGTCGTTCAGCCGTGAGCCCACCAGCCATGTGCACTGGGAAGGGGAGTGGCCAGAGAACAAGTTGAAACGTGACTTTGGACATGTATTTCTTTAAGAGTTTCTTTAATTCTCCGGAGATTATAAATACCAAGGTTCTAACATCTGCTGTGGGGCTGAAGCTGCAAACAGCCGGGCAGAGTTAGCCAGCCTGCATTTGTGTCCTGTGTCACACCCTCTAGTGTTTCAGTCAGTGTCGGCTTTTTGTTCCATCAGCTGAGTCTGGAGTTTTGATTTGTCAAGAACAGCCACACATGACGAGGGACATCGAGAAGCATGCAGCTGCCCGTGCTAGCCCTGCTCCATGCTGGCAGCTGGTGCTCAGGAGCGTGTGCTGTATGCAGGGACTCCCCACCCCCACGCCCCCCACCCCCTCAGCCCTGCAGCCCCCCGACCCCTGAGACGTGCGTGTTACTGATGGAAGCGTGGCTCGGGGCCCTTGAGAACCACGCCCAGTGCCACGTAGCCAGACACTGAGGTGGGCTCCTCCGGGACTGTTGCCCTGGCCCCCGGCCGCCATCCTGACAGCAGCCAGCCTGTGGGCCACAGGCACAGGTGCGTTCCAGCAAGGCATTCGTGACCCACGTGGAAGAATCGTCGTGGCTGCTCGGGAGAGGTTTCTTAATCAGAGTTGTACTCAGCAGGTGACTTTTACAGATGTCGTGTTGGCACTTCTGGTCTTTGCCTCTCTGTCAGGTACTTTAGAATCTACTTGTCAGTAGCCACAAAGTACCTGGCTGGGGTTCGGTGGAGGTGGTACTGAGTCTGGAGACCAGCTTGGGAAGAACTGACATCTTGACGACATCGAGTCTTCCTGTCCATGAACATGGACTGTCTCTGCATTTATTTAGGTCTTCTTTCATTTCAGCAGTGTTTCATAGTTTTCCTCGTGTAGGTCTTCACTTACTTTGTTTCATTTCTGCCTAAGCATTTAATTTTGGGGGTGGTAATATAAGCAGTCTTGTGTTTTTCTTTCAAAGTCCACTTGTTCACTGCTCTTATATAGGAAAGCAGTGGACTTTTTTTATATTGACCTTGTATTCTACAGTCTTGCTATAGCTGCTTATTAGTTTCAGGAGTTTCTTGTCGCTAGCTGTGCTTATTTTAATCGTCCTATGTTGCATTTCACTGGAAGAAACATGTTTGCCAAAAGTAGCGCGCGTACCTTCTTTGCTGCCTACGGTCTGCTCTGGCTTGTGCGCATACCTCTAATGGGCACGTGAACTGAACGCCTGTTACTTAGATGGTTTCCTCGAAAAGAAACTATTTCATTGTAAAATGTAATAAATTGATAGTTGTGAACACTTTAGTGATAATTTGAATAATACTGAATTGGATTATTTTCCTTCAAATAATGTAAGGATTCCATACTTCAGTTGCCTTTGCTAAGTAAATAATCACATTATCACTCAATGTTTTGCAGTAGCTACAGAGTTAATCCAGCTTTTAGCATGTTGCTTGATTTATACTAAAGAATCAACAGGAACTGTCTCCATTTAACAGCACTTTTAAAAAATTTGCAGTGTTAGCTATTAAAAATAAAACCTAGAACAATCATAAAAATATGTAAAATGTGGCCTGGCTGGTGTGGCTCAGTGGATTGAGCTCAGCCTGTGGACCAAAGGGTCACTGGTTCGATTCCCAGTCAGGGTACATGCCTGGGTTGCAGGCCAGGTCCCCAGTGGGAGCCACGTGAGAGGCAACCACACACTGATGTTTCTCTCCCTCTCTTCCTCCTTCCCTTCCCCTTTGTCTAAAAATAAATAAATAAAATTGTTTAAAAAATACATAAAATGTTTCTCAAAACCATCTTTTGAGACTAACATAGATTAATCTAGTAGTAATTACTAGTAATTATAATCAAGGTTACTGTTTGTCTTAAACATTTTTTAATCTGTAAATTTTTAGTCAATTCCCAAAGATAGTACTTTTCACCAGCATAATAGACAATATTCAAGTTCTGGTGCATCTTACTATAAATAATTCATGTTCTTTATATTTTATTCCAGAATATCTTTTTTCACTCAGGGAAGGGGAGGAGAGGGAGGAGGTGGGGCTGGGTGCAGCTCCTCTTCCATGGACCTAAGGAGTACAGTCGGAAATCAGGGAACACGATCTTTGCCTTAATTTTCATACTTTGCTTTGCAACATAAGCACCTACAAAGGTATAAAGAATAATACAGCAGATAACAGGTACCCACCACTCACTTAACGATAAAAAAGCATCGCCAATGAATCCTGTTACTTGAAAAGTGACCTGTGGAGAACTGAAGTGACACTGATGAGTGACACTGTGGACCAGCCTTGTCGTCTTCCTTGTGGTCCCACATCCCCCGTCCAGTTCGTCGCACGTGCCTCCTGATGTCACTGCCCTGGGAGGCCACCTTCATCCGAACGATGTGATTCCGAATGTGCTGTGGTCCAGGTGGGGCCTTTGCATCCTCGGTCCTCAGCCTGTGCCCTGTCTGGTGCCAGGGCCCGTGGGCTGTGGTCGGGAGTACTGGCCCCACCTCACCGCTCCTTTCATCCGGCGTTTTCCCCAAATACTCACACCTGTCTGTTTTTCCATGTGAACCTTAGAATCCGCTTGTTCAGTTCTATTAAAAAAAGAAAAGTTGGAACTGGAACTGCAACCAAGTTAAACATCAACCACAAGTCTTCTGATGCCAGGTTTAATGGCTTTTTTCATACTTGGCTGCCTCCCAAGTTTAGCTTACTTCTTTCTGCTTTACAAGCATGCTGAAAAGTGAAGAAATCATTTGAATATTGCTACCAAGTAAAGCTTTTCTTTAATTGGTCCTTCCTGGAATTTTGTCCCATGTGGGGTTTTTTGATGGGGTTTTAATTCTGATGTGTTTATAGTTCAGGCCATAAGAGGTGCTTTCAGAGTGAGAGCAGAGCGTTTGTGTGAAATGCTCTAAAGTGCGTGCACTTGCTGTTTCGCTTTGTTTTATGACCTTTGGTACAGGAGTTGGCGTTTGCAGGAGGTGGAAGTGCCGGCCCTGCTCAGCAGGAGCTTTCGGGCCTCTGTTCTCCATGTGCGCGGCTGGCCTGCCGCTGTGCACGGTCTGATCATTTCCCACTGCGAGACATTTCTGTGTCCTTTTTAAGAATTTCAGTATGTCGGAGCAGGAGAACAAGGCGCTCTGCAAATTGGCTGAGCTCCATTAGGGCCGGGCTCCTCCCGTGGCTCAGACTCACTGTCTCTGTCATGGGCAGCATGTTCTTCCTCATCCCTGACCTCCAGGCAAGCCGGCCTGCTCGGCACAGCCCTCACTGAGGAGCCACCGCGTATTTGTGCCTTCTGCCTGCTTCCAATTAAACTTTCTGTTTGGAGGTCATGTCGATTCACGCGTAGCTCTAAGAAATAATGCAGAGAGAACTCTGTTTGCTTGACACAGTGTGGTGTCACGGTCAGGATGCTGACCCGGATACAGTCAGGGTCCAGAACATTCCAGCGCCACCTGGGTCACTCTTCCGTGCTTTTATGGCCACACCCTAACCCTCCCAATACCTGGCAGCCGCTAATCTGCTCTCCATTTCTACTTAGCTCATTTCAAGAATGTCACGTAAGTGGACCACGCAGTAGGTGACTTCTGGACCGGCATTTTTCCCCGTAGCCTCAACTATGGAGATTCACCCAAGTGGCTGCGAGTGTCGGTAGTTCAGTCCTTTTTCTGCCGCGTCGTGCACCTCGGCATGGATGCGCCACGGGGGCGTTCGACCACTCACCTGTTGCAGGGTGCTTAGGTTGTTTCCCGTTCAGGCTGTTATGCATGACGTTGCTGTAAACATTCGCGCACGTTTTTTATGTGAACTTAAGTCTTCATTTCTCTGGGATAAACACCCGTGTTTAGTTTTTAAGAAACTCCCAAGCTTTCCAGAGAGGCCACACCATTTACATCCTGCCTGATTTCGATGAGGTCCAATTCGTCAGCAAAGCCGATCTAGGCTATGGACTGTGCTTTTGGCGTCTACTCTGCCTGGGTGAGCCCGGCCGAGCCCCTGGCCCCCAGGGTTTCCTCCTGTGCGTCCCCTACAAGTTTGAGCATGCGTGTTTCACACCCGTGCCCCTGGCCCATCTTGAGTGCAGGTTGGTGTCAGTGTGAGACTCAGCTGCCCGGGGGCTGCAGCGCCGTCTGTTGCCAGCTGCCCTGCTCCTCTGCGCTGCCCCCAGCCGGGCACATGTAGGCCTTTCCCTGGGCTCTGTCTGCTCTGCGTACTCTGTTTGTGTGTCCCTTGCTAATACCATGCTGTCTCAGTGACGAATGCTGCCTAGTGCCTGTGGCCGTCAGGTACAGTGGGTCCTCCCTCCTCTTCCTGACGGCTGCTTGAAACCCTCCCAGGCAGTCCTGACTCTCTGGGTCGGCGTCTACTGATTGCCTTTTTTCATTCAATTTGAGATCTTCCTGGCTGTTAGTATGATTTTCGATTGAAACCTTGTGCATATTGTGTTACGAGACTCTACATCTTACTTTAACCTTTGTGTTAGATATTTTCACTCATGCTGCTCTGCTAGGGGAGGGGGGGGCGCCACCTCAGGTGCCCCACCAGGCCTCTGCTGCCCCTCCATGGCTCCGCTGACACTGCTGGGTGGAAGTGGGGGACAGTCCTAACTCCACTGGGCCTCCTCTGATACCCCAGCGCAGCCGGAAAGGACGCCTGTCTGCTGTGATACAGGTGGGGGTGGAAGTCCAGCCCCCTGTGTGTTCTCCCTGATGCTGCCTTGCAGGGTGGGAGGGAAGGGGAGTCCAGGCTTCCCTCTCATCTTTGCTAGGTGGAAGGGTGGCTGGGGTAGGATTGTTCTGTCACTTCCTGTCTTGCGGGAGGGACCTCTCCTGGTCCTTTGCCAGAGAGAGCAGCATTTGTTGGGGTGTTTGGGTTCGTGCCCATTGATGCTTCCAGGTTGCTGGCTCCTTCAGCTCCAAGTCTGGGGTCATGACACAGAAGACCAGGGGACCCATGCTGCATCATCCCTTGGGTCCCAGCAGGTCTGCCCTCCTCCTTTCACCTTGATACGTGGTGTCAGGGTCTTCAGTTGTACTGAAGGGGAAAGGAGGAGGACGTCTGCACCACCCTCCTGCTGCGTAAGTCTCTGCTGCCTGTTTCGAAACCAGGGGTCAGCAAATAACAGCAGAGTGATTAGAACGGTTGTGTGTTGTTGCCCGAATTGACAGTTTGGGTTTCCTCAGAGTGCTTGTGACTGGTTTTCTCACACAGCCTCCAGGTTTTTTTCCTACACACCCCCTGCCTCCTGTCTTCACGGTGCGTCCAACCACCCTCCCCTCCTCCAGGCTCAGCATCACCACCACATCCCGTCTTCTGACCTGCCCCACTGCCCAGAGGCCCTTGGAGCACCCGCATCTTGCCGAGGACATGCAGTGTTCTCGCAGGCCTGCCATGTCTTACCTCCCACTCTAGACCTCAAGGAAATTGCTCCTTATTAAAACTTTCCATAATGGGCCCTGACCGTTGTGGCTCGGTGGGTTAGGCATCTTCCCACAAACTGAAAGGTCACTGGTTTGGTTCCCAGTCAGGGCACATGCTTGGGTTGCGGGTTTAGTCCCCGGTCAGGGCATGTACCAGAGGTGACCGATCGATGTTTCTTTTATCAATGTTTTCTCTCTCTCTTTCTCCTTCCCTTCCCCTCTCTCTAAAAATAAATAAATAAATTCAAATGTTCAATAATGGAAACTGTAAAACACACGCAAACACAGCATTGCATAATGAGCCCACCTGCCCTCCAGCCAGCCTCTGACTAACCATGGACAGCCCTTCCGTTTCAGCTCTTCGCCCTCTGCTTTTTCCCCACCTGGGTTATGGTATAATACTAAATCCCAGATATTGCCATTTCATCTCTGAATGCTTCAGTATTACTAAAAGGTAAGTCCTAGTTCCACACCTAAAATGATTAACAAGAACTCCTAGTTATAATCAGCCCTCCAGATGGCATTCGTATTCGGATTTCTCCATCGCAGGATCTGATTCGTTTCAAGTCCTTGTCGTGTCTACACTGTGCTTTGCACAGAATAGGTTTCCAGAAGGCATATCTATATATAATTAATGGATATAAAGTAATAATGCTTTTAAACCTATCTGGAACACTCTCTTGAATAACGGATTCTAAATAGAAACTCATTGAACTTTTAGCAACAAATTTACCAGCTGTACAGTGAGATTCAACATTATTAAATGGTTGTCATGAAAATTGTATATATATTTTAGACATTTGATGTATGAGAGATGTTTATAAGATATTTGCATGCTTTAGCACATTTTAGTCACCATCTTCTTAAAAATAATGAATTTGCCTTTTAGTGATTTGTAATATCAATTTAATTTGTATACAAAGCAACATGTGGCTACAAAATTTGTATGTCTTCTTTTTCATCAATTACAATTTGATGGGATCATTAATTATAGATTGTGTATTAGTAAAATCTTGCAAAGCATAGCCATGCTATTTAGGAAGAGGAAACTCTTAAGTTTGTTAAGAATTAGATCATTGGAGTAATCGCGTTCTTTGAGGATTTCCTGTTATTTCTCCTACTAATAAAATGATGTCATTCTTGACTAAAAAGTTCCATGAGTTTTTAACAATTCCGTGCTTTTTAGATTCATCCATGTGAGACGCGACTCAAAAGGAAAAAGGAATAATGAAGTGAAATGCCATGTGCACTTCTTTTTCTTTGCAGCTTTATTTTATGACCCAAACGGGAAGTCTGCCAGGGCAAAGACCGAATGGCAGGCGGGCTAGAGCCGTTTGGGCTCTGTGGCCATCTGTTGTGATGCGGCCTTCAGTCCCTCGCACAGGACAGATTGAAGACATGAGCACTGCCACCTTTCTCCCTGGTTTGGAGCTCCCCAGGGCCCCGGCCCCTGGAATCAAGGCCACCGCTGCCTGCAGCAGAGTCCATGGGGGCCCTGTGGTGAACCACGCTGATGGGACAGAACCCGCACGCCCTGTCCTGGCGGCAGACGGATGTCCTTGTTTCATGCATCTTTTTTTCATTTGTAGCCGTGTTGACATTTCTGCAGAGGAGACTTACCCCATGTTGCTCGTGTGATGGACACACTAAATGTGACTTTCTTGCTGTCTTTCAGACAGAAACAGTCTCCGCCAGTCAAGAAACCCTCCAAAGTATTTTGCCATGGATCTAGAAGATGAAGAAAACCTGAGTAAGACCTAGGCCTGCCATGTAGTCTGAAGTAACTGGTTTTCCATTAGTCCTGGTGTTTCTGGAACTTCATTCATGATGCCAGTTTGGGCGGGGGCGGGGACGATCTTCCTGTGACACGGGCTCCAATCAGTGGCATGTTTTTAATTTGTGATACATGCTCTCTTTACTGTGGGCGTCTCCCTCGCAGCCACACGTGTAGGGTTGTCATTCTTGGTCATCGTCCTGGCCATGGCACCCTTACCTGGGAGGAGAGTGTGCCTCCAGGCGCACGTCTCGTGAAGCAGCGCGCTTCGTGCTCAGCCACAGCCTGGTTATCACGCTGACAGTCCGATCCCTCCTTGCAAATCTAAGATAACCTTTGAGGTGGATTTAAGTGCCTGGCCATCTGAAATAACAGCACATGCATTTTCTGTTCAAATACAGTGGGTTCTCCCTCATCGTGAGGGGAAGGGCTCACATGAATCCGCTGAGCGTAAGTTCCCAGACTTTCATGAGCCTTGGGACTGGGGTGGCCTGAAACACCTTGGGGCCCTTCTCCTTCCCACACTGTCCCCTCCAGGGCGGAGGGACGGAGGCGACGGAGAGGTTCAGGGCTGTGCCAGCTTCCCCTCTCCATGCTGTTCTCTGTGAAAAGTCCAGTGAACACACTTCTGTTTTATCTTTAATCCTAGACAGCAGTGCATTTAAATAAGGCTTAAATGCTTCCACAGAAGTTGGGAGCTTGTAGCAGGGCAATCGCTACAAAGACATCCTTTCCCAGTGCATGTACCTGTGCATGTTCTTACCGGTTGGTATTCAGTCGCTGCCGAGAAAGAACGTGCAGGTCTAAGCGATGAGTGACATTTTACTAAGAGTGGTCATCTGTGACCAGAACATAGCTCAGTCCCTTTCTCTGTGACTTCACCCAAACCGACCAGCTGAGGCCTTGGAGTTGGCTCAATTACATGGAGAACCCAGAGGTTCGTGCAGCAGAACGGCCTGCCTCGCACACGGGCTGCTCCATGAGTTCGGTCGTGGATGCAACGGGGTGGGCTGGGTCTTGGTCATATGAACTGCACAGTCGACGCTCCCTCTGGCTGAAGTCAGTGCCTCTGGGATGGATGCCAGCATGAGCAACCGACCAGTCGTGTTGCAGAAGCACATGGCTCTGTACCTGTCCTCCTGCCGACCTGTGCGTAGCCTCCAGCTGCCTGGTCGCCATCATAGCCTACTCCTGAGGTCCTTCTAGAACCAGCCCTATGTTTTTACTGGCCGGTTCCACTCGCCATCTCCAGTTCCGCCTGTGCACTCTTCCCTGTGAAGAGTGTGTGTGCGCGTGTCCCCCAGCCTCCTTTCTGCTGGGTGTGGGCTGTCGTCTACGGCAGCGGTCATCTGGTTTGGGTGGACATGCCACAGAGTGTAGATTGTGTAACTGTCTCCAGACTGATCCTGTGGTAATTTAGATAAAGAACCCTTCTGAATCATTTTTCTGTGCAGATAAGCTGCTGGTTTAAGTGCTGACACTTAGCAATGCCAGTTCTGTGTTTTTATCATTTTGAAAGCAACGAAAAATGTTACCGTGATTGACAGTTGCATTCATGAGACAAAGTGGCACGGTGTGTGGAGAGCGTGACTGGGAAGAGCTGTGATAATGCGGAGACTTCCTCCGCTTTCACTGTTTTCTCCTTGCCTGGTAGCATTTTCAATGAGACAGAACGTGAGCAGTATTTCAGTGCTTCTGAAGCAAATGAGAACTTAGAATTTCTGTGAACTATGTTATAAAAAAGTGTGCTTTTCCTATAATCACAAGATTGTCAATCCAACACTGATTATTTTAATTTCTTAAAGGAAAGCATTCGGTTGTTTGAGGATGTAATATTTGGTTAAGGGCGTGTCAGGATGTGTTTACGGTGACCTGAGTGTCGCTGGTTCTGTTTGGCGGCAGCACCGCATGCCAGCAGCCATCTGCGTGACGTCCTCCCTGTTCGTGCATCTAACCTGTCTCGCTCTGCCCTTCTCACCTTTTGTTCCCTCTGAGCACCGAAAGGAGTAACCTATCGAGCTTTTGCTGGAGGATGTTATAAATGAAAATTTAGTGTCTATTCCATCAGCTTTGTCAACTGGGAGAAGTGGTGTGTGTGTGTGTCAGGACCTGGGAGAAGCGCCATCTGCAGAGAAAGTGTACCTGTCTCTAATCTCTGCTGCAGGCCAGCCTCTGGTCTCCCATGGGCTGTGTTTAAACCAGGGCCATTCTTTACCTCTGGGCTGAATGCTGACGGACGGGGAAACGCAAAGACTTTCACTGCGGCATTGGCAGCCCACAACCCAGACTTTGTCATGTTAAGGCCTCCTGTGGGCAGAGCCGACGAAGTTTGCTTAGCATGATGAGAGTCTGCTTTTTTAAAAATATTACGTTGTCGAAATAGACTCAAGCCACTATACTGGGCACCTCTAAATTGGCTTATGTTGTGAAAACTATTTTGATTACTCACAAGATACATTGTGGGTTTTGGAAGCTACTGGTAGGTCTTTAAATTCCACGACGTCAGCACCCCGACCCCTGCGCTTCACGCGCCAGGCGGCCCGAGGACCGAGCCAGGGAGACGGGAATCACTTACTGTTCTTTTTCAAAACGCTTGGTAAACATGAAGGGAAGAGTAAGTGCTTCTTATACCCCTTTTTGAAATTAAAATCATATTTATTTGGCCATGAACTTATAGGGTACTAAAATTATCTTTATTAATCATAAATATAAGCTACCTTTAAAAGATTGAACAACCAAGTTATTTGTAAATCCATCAAATGTTTGTTTTAAAAAGTGTTTAAAAGACAAAATTTCCAGCTTTAGTTACAAAGTTGTAGCCTACCCATAGCTTCAATTTTACATCTTCTTATATATAGTTTTTCTATTGTGGAATATATTAAGGATTCAGAGGTAAATCAATCCCCGCATATAGTAAAACTTTTTAAATGAATACTGGAAATGAAGCTATATCCTTCAGAAATCATTTTTAAGAAGCCAGAATACTTTACGTAACTACATAGATTTCTAAGATTAATTCATAAACTAAATCAAATAACTGCACAAACTGGCTGAATATTTGAACCTGGAAAACTAATCAGCCTGTAAATGCTGCTTTTAAACATGCCACCTCCTCTGTGAGATGCTACAGTTCAGAGCCTACTTGAGAGTAAGTGCCCCCCGGAAGTAAGTGCCCCCGGGAAGGGGGAAACGCTAGGCCAAACTGGCTCTTGTCAGCACTGATGCTAGACTTACTAACGTGAGGTCTTCTGGACGCATCTATCATGCCACACTTCGATGCTCCAGAATATTCTCGTAAAAGTGATTTAAAATTCACCTTTTAATGCGAAAGCAGTTGGTGACAATAAACAGAGATGGTGGGAGCCATTATTCAGCTAAGCATCCGGTGGCCCAGGTCAGTTGAGGCCCCGAGTTGGGGGTTAAAGGTGCAGCGCCTCCCAGACAGGCAGCAGGGACAACGTAGGACACACATCACTTACCCAGTTACAAAGAGAGATAAAGGAATCCATAAATTTTGCATTTACAAGATCCTGCAACGAAGGCGTTGTAAGTTGCTCTTTCTGGGCACGCAGGTTCCAGCAGCACAGAGGCTAAGGAGAGCGGCAGCACGGGCCGCGGGCCCCCCGGGGATGGCGGCGCTCCGGGGCTGGCCGATGGCTGCCTGCTCCCCAACGGGGGCGGCAGCACCGCCAGCAGGAAGCGGCCCCTGGACGAGGGCAGCAATGGGCACGCCAAGTTCCGCCTGAAGAAGAGGAGGAGGGCGCCGGGGCCGGCCCTGCCCAAGAACGCGCTGATGCAGCTGAACGAGATCAAGCCGGGCCTGCAGTACTCGCTGCTGTCCCAGACGGGGCCCGTGCATGCGCCGCTCTTCGTCATGTCCGTGGAGGTGAACGGGCAGGTGTTCGAGGGCTCCGGCCCCACGAAGAAGAAGGCCAAGCTGCACGCAGCCGAGAAGGCATTGCGCTCGTTTGTCCAGTTCCCCAACGCCTCCGAGGCCCACCTGGCCATGGGGCGGAGCCTGTCCACCAACACGGACTTCACGTCCGACCAGGCCGACTTCCCCGACACGCTCTTCAACGGCTTCGAGACACCGGACAGGTCGGAAGTGCCGTTTTACATGGGCTCCAACGGCGACGACTCCTTCAGCTCCAGCGGGGACCTCAGCTTGTCAGCGTCCCCGGTGCCCGCCAGCCTTGTCCAGCCTCCCCTCCCGGCCCTCCCCCCGTTTCCCCTGCCCAGTGGGAAGAACCCTGTGATGATCTTGAACGAACTGCGCCCGGGTCTAAAGTACGACTTCCTTTCGGAGAGCGGCGAGAGCCACGCCAAGAACTTCGTCATGTCCGTGGTCGTGGACGGCCAGTTCTTCGAAGGCTCGGGAAGGAACAAAAAGCTCGCCAAGGCCCGGGCCGCCCAGTCTGCCCTGGCCACCATTTTCAATCTGCACCTGGATCAGACGCCATCTCGCCAGCCCATCCTCAGCGAGGGCCTCCAGTTGCACTTGCCCCAGGTGAGGAAAAGTCTGCTCGTGGCCTGATCATGCTTTTAGGCAGAACCTAGTTTCATTATCACTGTTGACTTTCCATCTTACGTCACTGTCCTCATCACAGTCACCAGTAAGTGTGGCCACTGCGCAGGTTTTCCTGGATCGTGCTGCCACGTTGTCCCTGGGCAGCTGGCCGAGGCTGTCACAGCACAGGGTGGGGACACCGAGGCAGTGCGGTCGGCCCTCTCCGTGCTGAGCTTCACCCGGAAAGGCAGACCGCGGTCTGCTCCCTGTGGCGACGCAGGTGTTCCAGACACAGGAACCTGCCCCAGCCCAGGGTGTTTTCCAAAGTCTCACTGGGATTGGGGGCACAAGAGGAGTGAGTTGGCCTGTCGGCTGCTGAAACCCAAGGGTGGCGGGGCTCTGGGCTGCAGTAGGACTGCTGGTGGCTGCATTCCTGAGCCCATGGCGGTAGGGAGCACGTGTCCGAGGGTCAAGGGGTGTAGGGGGCCCTCAAGCAAGTGCTCCAGGGCCCACCAGGCATCCGGGTCTCACTGTGCCTGGCGTTCACCACTTGGGATTCCTACAGGCTCCCTCCTGCCTGGCCGGAGTGGGCAGCCACTCTGTGTTTGGTCTTGGACCCCCACAGCCCCTAATATCAGGGTGAACACAGGGAAACATTCAGGGGGGCCCAGATCAGCGTCTGTGAAGGAGGAAGCTAAAGGGGAAGTAACCTTTAGTATCCTCTCCAAATCCTGCACCTCTGCTTATTTATCACTTCTTTTCGTAGAAATTCACAATTCTCTGGTCTACTGTAAAAACCAGTCTTCTAGTGAGAAAACTTGTCCTTCTTGTCTGTTTATTCCTTCTTGTCAAAGCATTATTCAGTTTGAAGATTAAATACGTAGCAGTTTGATCAGAAAGATGAAGGACTGGGTATCAATGGGCAGGATGGCCTGTATTCTCTCAGAAGGACCGCAAATGTCAGCCTGCCTTTCACCTTCGAACCAGTTTGAGTGACCTGGGTGCAGGTGTCCCCTGAGACGACCCAGGCCCTCAGTTTTAAAAGGAGGAAATTTATTTTTTAAAGCAACGTCATGCAGCACCCTGATGAAGTAGCATGCTCATGGTCATGTGCTGATTTTTTATGAACCGAGTAATTGCTTCCAATGTTGACCTCTTGCTCTTGGGCCATTTATGGTTTACAGATCAGTGGCACTCGTTCCCAAGTGATTTTTTTAGTTTTCAGGTTTACTATTTGCTGACCTATGTCAGCTTGGGCTCACAACAACACCTGACTTGACGTGTGTTCCCCGAACGTGAGCAGGGCCGTGTGTAAGAGAGTGGAGGCCCACTGAGCACGCTGCCTCCCACATGCCAGGTTGTGCAGTACGGATGGGGAACATGGCAGAGGGAGCGCAGTGGGGGTCTGTGTGTGTGCACATGTGCATGCCTGTGCACTTGCAGACCCACCCCCAGGCCAGGCTCAGTGGAGCGGTGGTGACCAGAGCCCCTGGCCTGGGAGGGCTGGGCCTGTGCAGCATCTGGGGGTGGGGGCATGTATGGGCGTCCTGTAGGGAAGGGCGAGGGGGGAGGGGCCGCCCTAGCACCAGCCCTGCCCACACTACTCGCAGGTTCTGCAGGCAGCACTAGAGGGTTTAAAAACCGGGTGCCATTGACCGCATGGCGAGTGTGAAACACTCTGTGAGCAGGGCACATTGGTAAAGTGGCCCAGCCAAGCTGCAGCACCTCTCCGCCCCGGTGTCACTGCAGGAGGGGGTGCCAGGGGCCTGTGGGGGTATGGGGGTGCCGTTTAGGAGCACGTGACCTTGTCATTATCTCCACCACCGCATTTGGAGGAAGAGGCGCTTCGTTACCCATAGAGAATGAGGTAGTAACCTCTTTAAGGGGGTGGAGTTACTGCCCGTGTGTGCATCAAACAAGTAAGTGTGTGCAGAAGTGCCTGACCTCCATTTGAACTCAGATGCAACTCTTGTGCTTTTCTCCGAAAAAGTGCAGATACACCTAACTTTCTGTGAAAAGAGACTTTTATCTGCTGTGTCTCTGACGTCTCATTGCTTTTCCTTCTGTGTGAGTTGGAATGTGGTCTCCTTTGTCTTCAGTACCCTCGCCTGTGTGTGGCTGCACCCCCCTTTCTGTCTGGGGTCTTCTCTGTGCTCTGTGCTCACATCTGCAGCATCGAGGCCTGCCAGGTGCCAGGTGAGGCCCTCAGACCCTGCCTGGACCTTCAGCCCACTCTCCCCTGGGGCTCACTGGAATTTGCTGGTACAGTGATGGGAGCAAAATTTCCTGACAACTGTGCTTTTTCCAAATAAGTCATTATTTAGGATGAGTGACTTTCTTATTCATTTTGAGAGTGTTGTATTAAGAGCCAAGGTGGGGACACTAGATTGGGCCATTTGATTATCAAGACAAGTGAGAGATTGAGGGCATGTTGGTTCAGTGTGGCTCTTACACACACAGAGTTGTGCACCGATTCCTGGAACTCGAAGGGTCCACTTTATCACGATAAATCGTGAGTTATAAAAATAAGACGTGTCCCAAATCTAACAGAGAGGTTAGCTTCTAGAAGCTCTCCCCGTAGCACACTTGCTGTCGGAGCTGGCCACGCGCCAGCTGCAGCGCTCCAGGCCTCACTGAGCACCTTCCCCAGGTGCACCCTGCTGTCACTTGATCCGAGTGACCACTGCCCTGCAGGCTCTGGTCAGTGCTGAGCCTGACCAGAGCGCGACTGACCCTGGGTGATTCGCCTCCTGTGTGGAAATAACGGAGGCACCTGATGGGCGGGACCTTTGAGGGGGGGGCACTGCGCAGAGCTTATGATTCTTTAGTTTGATCATGCTTCTAACTGCCCCTTTCTCCTGCCAGAGACATTGGGTGTCACATCCAAGGGTGGGCTCCTGGCCTTGCCAGCCTGAGCTGGACACTCTCAGAGCAGTGGAGGGGAGAGGCAGGTGACCCCAGGAAGGCACTGGAGCTGCCCTACACCTCCATGTCCTCATCAGAGGGCAGGGCTGGTGCCTTGGGGAGACGGGAGGGGCAGCAGCTGTCCCTGTCCTCCAGGCCCTGTCGAGAGACTCCAGCCATGGCCTTTGTATGCTCCATGCGTGGGTGTTCCCATTGAGTATTTCGGAGCAAATGCACGCACGCACACACTCGTTTGCCAGCTTCGCCGTGGAACTCTCCAGAAGTGGAGCCATCTCTGCCGTCACCCTCTGAAGGGAGAGCTCGCGTTGGCGTTTGCAGGCAGGTGCAGGTGCCTAACCCCCTCTGTGGTCCTCAGGTGTTAGCGGACGCTGTGGCCCGCCTGGTTCTGGATAAGTTCGGGGACCTGACGGACAACTTCTCCTCCCCCCATGCACGCAGGAAGGTTCTTGCTGGAATCGTCATGACAACAGGTAAACATCTTGCCCTATAAAGATCTCTGACTCTCACAGGAAAATTGTTTTGTCCTTCTTCAGAATGTCTGCCACCTGCAGATGTGGGAACCGTACTTACATTTTTTCCCAAATGTCCATCTTTTCAACCTAAGTTGTTTCTATTCGGGGAAGCAGCCTGTTAATACCGGATTCCCGCAGTCCTGTGTGAGTGGTCTGGAGCTGCTCGGAAAACTGCAGGAGGTGTTAATCCCTGCTGCTCTGGAAAGTAGGGCGCGCCTGCGTGGGCAGTTAGTGCTCGTGCTGCCGGGCGGGTGTCTGTGTGACTGTGCGGGAGAGCATGGGCTCTAGCAAGAGGCACAAGCCTGTGGGGAAGAAGGCACAGTTTGGGACGGCAGGAGGAACCCATTAAACTTGTCTAGCCATTCCCAGTCATGGAAGGAGCCCTTCCCCAAGACCCCGTACCCACACCCAGGAGTGGGACCTCCTGCTACATCTCTGTGGGCAAGTCCTAGGGACAGGAAGCCTCAACCTGACCAGTGCCTAGATCCCCACAGTGGGGCAGGCAGGGACATGGAGAAAGGACCCCCGCTTTCTGTCACATGGGCCCCTCTCTGCTGGCAGCATCCACAGCGCGTGCAGGAAACAGGCCATGGAGGCCAGGGAGCCAGGGGCCTGGAACGGCGGGTCTGTGTCCGCTGGCAGGGAGCAAAGCCCTGCTCCAGGTGGAGGCGTGGAGGCGGCTGCACTGCCCTCCCCTCCCGAGGTAGTTCTCTGACCCAGTGGGGAGAGGATGCGATTCTGTAATCCTCAGCATTGGTCCCCCACGCCCTGGAGAAGCGTGACGACTCTTGCATCCCAGCGATCTCTGCCCTGGTGTGTGGGCTTTGGCACAGCCAAGCTTGTGTCTGGGGTGGGATGCAGAGGTCTGATCCGTAAAGTGGGTTTCAGGTGTCCTGTGACGTTTGTTGCCTCTGTTCTCCTCCCCTTCTCTCCTTACTCATGCAATTTACATAACTGAACAGTGAGCAGCTGAGACAGCAGTTCCCAGCAGGCTCTGTGGCCTCTCTGCAGACACTGAGGGACTAGGGTGTGGTGCTGTCCCCAGCTCCTCCCACCACTTTGGAAGAGGCAGCTGACCTCAGGGCAGCATTTGCACCTCGTTGTGAATCCCCTTGGGAGGCTGCTCAGAGCTGCAGTTCATATCTGCAGGCAGGACTGCGCAGTGAGGGGCTCAGGGTTTGACCTCAGATGGCCTCCACTCACACTGAATGGCCTTGGGAAGGTTATTGACCCCTCTGCCTGAGTTTCCTGCTCTGTAAAATGCAGACAGTGGTAGTATGTACCTTCAGATCATGGGAAGGGAGTGAGAATACCTTATCTGGCAGACCCAGCTCACTGCCCACCTCGGGGTGCCCTGCCGTTCTGTAGCTGCTGGTGGTGCAGTTTGTGCCTGGTGACGGTCGGGGCCTTTGCCGTGAGTCTGCAGTACATGGTCTGTGGACAGACTTACCCTTCTGGAGGTCCCCGGGGCGGAGGGTTTCCCTGCAGCACAGCGAGATGGTGCAGGGGCTCCTAACTGCACGCCATGAGGGACTTGTTTTCGCCTTGTCCCTTCCTTGGTGCCTCTTCAGTGCCCCGATATTAATTTCAATATTAACAATAGACCGTTTAGTCCACTTTCACATAGTACTTCCTATTTGTGTCCAACACAGACTGTTCAAGAAAAAACTACTCCATTCCAGAGGAAACAACTTCCTTAAGTTCAGTGCCCTCACACCGAACCCTGAGCACAGTTGACTCCCGGGAGTCTGGCACCTGGGAGGCCTGCAGCCTTGGGGGGTGGGGGGGCTGTGAGCAGGAGCTGAGTGCTCTGCAAGGCGCCCGCCCTTGCCGGGGTGGCTCAGGCCCCGGGGGCGCAGGCAGGCGCAGGACTGTGACTGAGAGAAATGTTCTCTCTTGTTTTCCAGGCACAGATGTTAAAGATGCCAAGGTGATATGTGTTTCCACAGGAACGAAATGTATTAACGGCGAGTACATGAGTGACCGTGGCCTTGCTTTGAATGACTGCCACGCAGAGATCATATCTCGGAGGTCCTTGCTTAGATTCCTTTATACACAGCTTGAGCTTTACCTAAAGTAAGTCTAGTAAGTAAGTAAGTAAAGGAAGCTGTTTTAAAAAGTATTCCCCCACGTCAGAAAACACTGCAAAACTATCACTGGAGAATTCTCAAAATGGTAACTTTGCCAGCAACAGCGAGGTTGGACCCCATTTTCCCATGATGCTCCAGCTACAAATAGAGTTGGCTGAGTTACAGCAGACACACGGGTATGCACACCTGTGTACGTGCACACACGCACAGCAGCATCGCAGATGCCAGATCTGTGCATGACCCTGTGCTGTGTTTCATGCAGTCCGACACCAGCAGGACTCCACTGCCTGGTAAACGTGGTCATTTTATTCTAGTCACCGCACCTAAAGTCAGCCCATCGTGTGTCTGAACTGCTTTTCTTTACAAAGCCATCTCTGCGCGTAGTCACTCTGTTTGAAGTCATCAGTGGGAAAGAAAGGAGAAATACTTGCATCTCAGTGACATGCCCATTGTTGAGCAGACAGGAATTGTGCAAATTATCATAAGCGTGTAAAATAAAGGTCCCAGCCCAAGTTTCCCTGTACCCCTTGAAAACGTGGTCCTTTGAAATCGTGGTGAGCTGGGATAGACTGGACTTTGACCACGCACAGCTAGAAGGTTTATTTTGCGACTTGTTTCCTTTCAGCAACAAAGATGATCAAAAAAAGTCCATCTTCCAGAAGTCCGAGCGGGGAGGCTTTAAACTGAAGGACAGCGTCCAGTTCCATCTGTACATCAGCACCTCTCCCTGTGGGGACGCCAGAATTTTCTCTCCGCACGAACCAATCCTGGAAGGTACGACCAGGTGTCCTGGCAGTCGGCGCTGTTTCGGACTTCGTGGCCGTGTAGCGCCAGACAGAACAATAAACTTACATTAGTCTCCTTTTTTTAGTGTCAGCCTTGATTGTGGATCTGAGGAATATATAAAAGCATGAGGTTTTGCTTCTCGGTGAATAATTAATTAGAAAGTTTTATTGGATGAAAATGTTGGTTCTCATAAACTAAGAAATTGGAATCGAGTGAGGATGTCAGATCAGAATTGCTTTCAGCACTTAAATTCTGATAACATATGTCTCTAAAGCAGTGATGTACATCCTCTTCCACATTTCTGACGAATTTTAACTTAACCAAGGTGTAAGTGGAGCGTTTGGCTGAAATTCCCAGAGCAGTTTCAGACTAATGAGAAAGGAAGCCCCGTTCTTTCGCGTTTTCCCACCCTTCTCTGTGTGCGAGTCAGTCCTTTGGTTTTGCACGAATTTGTGTCCGCATCTCTTCTCCCAGGCTTAAACATTATTTATTACAAATGGAACATTTGATTATGTTGTGTTCCTTGATTGTAGAAGCAACATATACCCACTGTGGGAAATTGCTAAATATTTTTAAAATAAGAAGGAAAATTTAAATCACCCAGGTTCATATGACCCAGAGGTGGTCACTGTGGATGTTTGCACACACTTCCTATGGCCTTATTTCTGCACTCTTGGGGGTGGGGGGTTAAAATTTAATAAGTTTTCAAAAAAATTAATAAACTTTCAAAAAATGAGGAAATATAATAAACACTCAGATATCCAACACCTAGAATTAACAGATGTTAGCATTTTGTCCTGTTTGCTTCAACTGCTTTTTAATGATAGAAATCAATCACTTTGGTTAATAAAAAGAAGCCCCCTCTTTCTCCAACCCCTCAAAAGGCCCCTTCCATGAATTGGCTTGTATTACATCCTTCCTGTCCAACCTTGTATGCTGGGCCTCACGTAGATCCTGTGGATACAGGACACAGCCAGGTGCACAGGGGACGTGAACCGAGTTGTAAATCCTCAGGGCGTAGCCCAATGTGCTTCTCAGTGAGTGAAGCAGATGGTCTCCTTCTTCCGTTTCTCTCAGAACCAGCAGACAGACACCCGAATCGCAAAGCCAGAGGCCAGCTGCGGACAAAAATAGAGTCTGGGGAGGGGACCATCCCCGTGCGCTCGAACGCAAGCATCCAGACGTGGGACGGGGTGTTGCAGGGCGAGAGGCTGCTCACCATGTCCTGCAGCGACAAGATGGCACGGTAAGGGCCCCCAGGGACGCTGGGCTCGCCTTCTGCCCCAGACTCACCCCTGCTTGTTCCCAGGCCCTTCTCAATGTGCCAGTCGCTCCTGCTGGCATTCGGACCAGTTGGGCCTTGTCCCCAGTGTTCCCCCGCATTCTTCGATGACTAAGACTCTAGGGGGGCTCCAGGACCCTTCGAGGGGGTGGAGGTGGGCCTTTACCCAGGAGGCTCCAGGCTGCCCCCTGCCCTTTGTTATTCCTGTGACATGTGGCTTCCAGGGTGAACTGACATGTTGCACTGTGACGCTTTGAAACAGTTTGCTCCCAGAGAAAGCGCAGTTCCTCGTTCATTGTACGTGAGACTGTAAGGGTCACATTCACTATTGAGTTAGTATTTGGGGTAACTGGTATTCACATTTTACCAACAGTGTGACATCCATCACAGGCATTTTGCTCTGAACACCGAGAGCGCCGCCGGTGGGCCGGCCAGGCGGTGGGGCTGCAGGCACACGTGAAGTGTGCGCCCCTCGGGGAAGTGCCTTTCTTTCAGGAGCCTGCGTCCATGTTCAGAAAACCCCATTCCTTCGGATGCTGGCCTCCATTCCAGTAGTTCTTTATCTTTCAGCAAACGTTTACTTGAAAAAAGGTTAAATGGTAGAAAAGTGAGGCAGACACCTGCCAGCAGTGTCCGCGTCATTATGGATAAATTAAAACATACACAGAGACTACCGAGTCTGGTGGAGGAATAAGGACAGCAGACTGGCTTTTCTCTCAAGAGGAGCCAAAGCCCCAGCTTCTGCCATGACAGGCCTTTATTCTAATCTTATCTCCTCACGTTGCAAGATGGTTCTTCCTCACTATCCAGGTTACAAGAAAGGAGCCAATGCCCCTCATTACATCACAGAAGAAGGACATTAGCAAATGAATAGGCAGCTGGTTACACTGGGCTCTGCAAGGCACTTGCAGGGTGAGGGGGTTTCAGCAAAGAGCACACCCTCGAAACAGCCTAAGTATACTGCAAATCTGATTACCCACGAGAGAACCTATCTGTGGGCGTGGGTCTTATGCATCTCCGAGTGGGAGCTGGGCCCACGCCATGCAGAAGGGTCTGCTGCAGAAAAGCGTGTAAAATGAAAGTCTCCTCCCCTTCCGAGCTCCCTGTGGCCCATTGGGAGGGGGCTCCTGGCCGCCCCCGACAGCTGTCAGTGCTGACACACGCTTGTGCGCATGTCTTCTCCATTGTTCGTGAGCCTTTGTCTCGACTTTGTCCACTGGCCCCGTCAGGGAAACTCAGGGACGCAGAGCCCGTCCCTGCCCAGCAGGGGCGCCCACAGGACGTGTTTACTTAGTACATGCATGCCCTTTGTATCCATTTCCGTGTGTGTGTGTCCTCGAAAAATACACAGTCGTGTCACTTTGGGGCGTTCATGTGTATGTTGCTAGCCTGTTGTTAGTGCGCAGAAATTGATGTGTGCTTCAGATCCCATCCTGCACCTTGTGTTGTCACTCGCCCCCGTGTCTGGGGGACTCTCCCCGATGCGGCCATGAGCAGCCCTTGGATAACTAGTACGTCCCAGTCAAGGCCACGTCACATCTGTCCCCTCATGGTGGAAACGAGGATTTCCTCCAGCTCCCTTCCCAGTGCAGCCTTGACGTCCCCTAAACACAGTGCCTTAGGGGCCTTGCACCTCAGGGGTTGGGCACACGTGGACCGTCACGCGTGCCCAACGCGCCCACCAGCGGCGCTGACCAGCTGCGAGCGTGAGGTTAGCTCCCCGTGTTCCTAACTGGCGTCTCGTGCGTGGTTTTGGTTGACGTTTCTCATCCCACGGGCAACGTTGCGCACCTCCGCAGCTGCCTCTCTTGCTCCTCTGAATTTCCCGTTTACACCCTGGCAGCTTCGACCAAGAGCAGCCACAGGAGAACGGCCAGACCAGTGGAGGCCAAAGCAGCTGCAGGGGCTTGTGATGGAGGATGAGACAGCTTCGTTGCACAAAACTCAGATGAATGTTAAGTTTTCAGAAAAGTGTACATTTCTAAAACTGACTGAAGCATAGGTAGAAATTTGGTAGTCGTTAAAAAATTAAACCAGCCACCCCACACCCCCAGGGAATATTGAAGAATTCAGAAAAAGGAGGCAGGTGTAGGGAAAGGAATCCGCCCACCCAGATGGGCCCCACGCAAGGCCTCCACGCCCCGGGGGGCCAGTAATCCCTGCTCCCGACGGTCCTTTCTGGAGGTTGGAACAGTAGGGGAAGGTGGGTCCCAGCTCATGCCATGGGGTTACCAGCACCTCTACTTCCAAGCCAGACAAGGACAGTAAGGAAAACCAGGTGACAAGCTATCCTCAGTTATAAAACATACGTACACACATGATCTCAAGTGTAGCAGACCAAGCCAGTGGTGCATTTTTAATAATTCCGTCAATTCCTTCCGCATGTGTAACTCGAATGCAGTTTTAGTCAAAGTCTTGTCATCCTTCATAGCACCTGGAGACCTCATCCCAGCACTCGGATGGAAAAGTGCCGGTAGAATGCGGGGTGGCCGCTGGCAGAGGGTGGTGGCAGGAACGCGGGCCCGGAAGGAGACCTGTGGGTGCGTGGTGCACCACTTGGGGTGACGTTCACCCGCATTTGAGAGGAATGTACACTAGACGCAAGTCTACTTCTCTCTCAAAGAAAACCCAGTTCAAAAGCAGGCTGTCCAGAGCTGCTGTGGTGAGTGCATGGTCGCCCAGAGGCCAGGTCCCTTCTTCCCGTGCTGTGTGGCAGGTGCCTACTATCCTCGGGGTCTCCTGGTACCCCGACAGGGCCACATCCCCAAGTGCCAGGTCTAATCCCCAGTAGTGGGAGGGGGAAAGGACAGGCAGTGGGGGTTGGGGGGCAGCTGGGCAAATCCCCGGCCTGCACACAGGGTGCCGTCCTCTTGAAAGAAGGGAGGGGCCGTGGGGCAGCAGCTGCAACCTCTGCTGCAGTCGGGTCCTCCGGGGAGACGGACTGGCCAGCAGACTGTCCATACGAACAAAGACAAGCCCTCTGTCGGCCGCAGAGGTACGTTCCCAACCAGTAAGGACCTGGGCAAAGAGTGGTACCTGGCAGTGTTTATGGCTTCTACTTTGCAGGCACAGAAAGCCAAATTATAAAGAAAACGTGAATAAATGTGACTAAACTTAAATTTTAAAATTTATTTACCAAACCCCCCGTAGGTAGAGTTGAGAGAAGAGCTAGTATCGGGAAGGGTTCCAGGTTTGCATAAGCAGTGGGTAACCCGGATTATGAAGCAGACCCCCACAACTCAGTCACACAGGGGTGCTGCTGGCAGGGGCTTGGCTGGGGGCCTGTGAATGCTCTGCGTCTCAGTGAAATGAGGGTCACACACACACACAAGTCAAACTTGGACACGCGCCCCTGTCATCTGTGCCTCCCGCTATATCCCGATGGCACGGCGTCGGAGGGAAAACCCTGGACAAGCCAGGAGGAAAGGGGGAAGGATGCTCCTAGAAGGGACAACGTGGGGACCATGGCCACAGCCTGCTTCTCCCAGCCCGTCTGGCCCCAGGAACGTGGGTCCTGCACCATGCAGCTCTCCAGTTCTCCAAGCCAGGCCGATTCTGGCGGCGCTGGGGTCGGCACAGCCCCACAGGCTACGGGGCGTCCCGTGAGACTGCGCAGGCGCCCACACTTCCGTCTGGGCTGCAGATCCCGGTTCCCTTGACCCCTCTTCAGGCTCGATGATGTGGCTAGAACAGCTCCTAGAACTCTGGGAATACAGGAACTTCCTTTACCATTTTATTGTAAAGGATGCAAGTCAGGAACAGGCCCATGTAGGAGATGCCCAGCGGGTGGGGCACAAGGCTCTTCCTGTGCTCCGAAAGCTCCCCAAGCCCCCTGGGGTCAGGCGTTAGGCAGGTTGCCGTCACATAGCCACAGTTGAGTGAATCATTGGTCATTAGTGATCAACTTGATCTCATTTCCTCTTCCCCCTGCTCTGATTCTGTGGTCAGTGCCCCTGGCAACTGGCCCCCATCCTCCTAGGGTCACTTCATTTGCATAAACCCAGGTGAGGTTGAAAACAGCTTGCTATTCGATTACACACCAACAGATGGCCACGGCCGGACAACAGAACGTCCATGGCCCAGAAACAGCATTGGCAGCCAGAATGCTGCCCGCCGTCCACAGCCCTGTCCTGTCCTGAGGGAGTGAAATGAACAGCCTCCTGAGTGGCTGTCACGGATGAGAGGCAGTGGGCAGGTGCTGGGTGAGGTGTCCTGTGTCTCTGACAGAGGGACAGAGCAGTATCCCGTATGTCCCTGCCTGAGGGGCAGGAAATGGGGGCAGCGGCAGAGGACAGGCCGGGGGAGGGGAGGGAGGTGCAGTGCTACTGCTGGGGTCACAGGTGGGTGGGCCGTTCGGCTGAGGGCAGCTCCCACCCCCCTAGGCGGCCGGGTCACAGTGATGAGAGGTTAACCGTCTCATGGTGAGTTGCGTCAGCTGGGCTGTGGGGAGGCGCCAGGGTCTCAGACCTGGTGACCCTGGCCTCTGTGCACCGTGGGAGGAAGCAGAGACCACCCGCCTGAGGGCACACGGCTTGTTTATTCAGAGCTGCTGTAGCAGGGGCCCACCCCCTCTGTGTGGGTGAGTAGGGGGTGCAGCTCTAGTTGGGGAGGGTTCGTCTCAGGTGTGTTGCACAGCCTCTAGTTGAGGCTGTGGGTCAGCTAGTCAGAAGTGAGGCCTCCTCTGGCGGGGGACGTCCCGGGCTCTCTCTGGGTGGTCCCAGGTTGGAGGCAGGGACAACTGTTGGGGCGGCTGACCCAGTCCTGACCATCCTGGGCCAGTGGCCGTGGAGGCTGTGCTGGGTCAGAGCTGTCCTGTGACTCCTGGTCTGGCTGGCTGCCGGCTGCTGCTATGCCCCACCTCTCGGGTGAGGCCAGGCCCTTTGCGGATCCAGGGGCATTCCCACGTGGCAGCACTCTGGACCCTGTCTGCTAGGAAACGGTGTAAGGAAGATGAAGGAGAGAGAGGCCCAGCTTCGAGCCTAGCAGGGCCGAGGGAGCACCCCTCAGCACCCGTGCGGTTCTACCCCCCCCCACCCCCCCCAGTTAGTGTCACCAGCAAACTGCTGTGGGCTCTGCAGCCTCTCCAGGAAGGGGGTGGCAGGAAGGGGGCTTCCCCACTCGGCAGCCGTCTGTGCCGAATTTCCTGTCTTCGCAAATGCTCTCTGGGAGCATTTGACAGCGTGGAGCCTGGCTCAGCAGTACAAGGCCCTTGGCTGCCACGGAGCCCCCTGGCCCTCACTGGGTGTTTTTACCCCTGGTAAAGCCCGGCCCTCGCTGTCCTTTGTAAGGCCCTTTGGCTGGGGCCTGTCAGCGGAAGTGGCAGGTGTGCACACCGCTTCCCACGGGGCCCTCCGCAGAGCAATCGGAAGCTCCTGGATTTCTCTTCGAAGCATGTGTTCGGAACTAACGACTTGAAGCAAGCAGAGCTCAATCACTGTTCTAAAATGGGCCCCGGGAGGCTGGATTGAGCCGAAAGGTGGCCTACATCTGCACACACACTGAATTGGCAAAAAAGGGTGGGTGCCCTGTGGTTTTGGTAGGCATCCAATCACGGTGTGCTTTCTCTTGTACAATAGGAAACTTGTGTTTCTGTTTTTGTTTGAGAGGGCAGGAGGAATGTGTTGTAAGAATTGGAGGGTTTGTCAGCTCAGCACGTATTTCTTGACCGGTATGTACCAGGTACACAGTGTAAGTGTTGCAACAGACAACCGGTCCCTCCCTCAGGGAGCTTTCATGCTGGCAGGGTGGGCGGAACAGGTGATAAAAAGTAGACCTGCAGGTAATGCAGGAAGTTGGCATAGGAAGAGCCTGGGACAGGGCACCAAGAGGGACTTTCTGCAGAGTCCAGGATGGGGAGACTGTGGCCAGAGGCTGTCAGGGACTATGTTCTGGGATGCAGGACCTGAGGACAGTGGCTCGAGGGGGCACCAAAGGCCCTGGTGGCCCGGGCGTGGGAGGCACCACAGCTGGCAGGGGAAAGGAGGAGGGGCCAGGTCAGACGGGCTGGCAGCCGTGGGAGTGAAGATGGAGTGTTGGGGGTTTTCGTGCAAAGGTGTGACCTGCTGTGGCCTGTGTTTTCACAGGTCAGGCAGCTGCTGTCGGGGAGGGTGCAGGAGTGGGGGCTGTGGGAGAAGATGAAGTGGTGGGTGGCTCCTGGGTCCGTTCTGAAAGGTCGTCTCTTTCAGGTTTGCTGGCTGGTGACAGGGACGAGGAGGCGAGTGTGGCTGACTGTGGCTTGAGCTGGGTGGACCGGGACTTCAGGCAGGGCTCGTGCAGATGCTGTTTGTTCACAGCTGTGACCACCCAGCACCCCCTCCCACTCTCCATGAGGGCCGGCGATTGGGCAGCTGGTGGCCAGCGCTGGGAGTGGACAGAGGGGAACACTAATGTTTGTGAATCGGTCCCATTTTGCTGCCCCCCCCATCTCCGACCAGCGCTGCAGAGGCGGTCCCCTGCGGCCACCCGTCGTCCCACCAAGCCTGCCCCACACTGCTGACAGGCCACTGCCCGAAATGCACTGGGTCAGACCCTCTCCAGAAAACACCTCCATTAAATCAGATGGTGCCACTGCCTTCTCGAAAGGCCTTCAGGAGCCCGTGTGCCCTGAGGAGCTGCGAGCCCCTGCGGAGGCCGCTCAGGCCAGCCTGGCCCTGCCCTCTCCCCAGCCTGTCTCTGGCCCACCCGCCACGCTGGGTCTGGGTAGGCCTCCCTGCCTCTGCCTCACATCCTCAGGGGCTGAGTTCAGGGCCACTGTCTCAGAGCCCTCCCAGCATCCCTCTTCTGCTTTTTTGTAGTACCTCGCTCCCTGCCAAATTGATTTCATCTCAACTTTTAATTCTTGGTTCACGTGTTCACCATTTTACAGCTTGTCCGCATCCAGACAGCCACGGGGCTCCAGGAACACGTGGGCTGTGTGGTGTCTGCCCCTGTGGGCTCAGTGGCTGGCACCGAGGACGCCGGGGCGTGGACTCCCCACGCCTGCAGTGTCCCTCCTGTTTGTGGGGCTGGAGAGAGCGAGGGTGGCGGCGTGTCTGAGGGACGGTGTGAGTCAGCTCAAACGAACGCCGGGTCATCAGTGTCCGGAATGGCTGGTTTAATAAAGCCCTGTAGCCACTGCCTCTCTCAGCGCCATGCGCAGGGTCCCTGCTGCCACGCCAGCAGACTAGGCCTGGAGAATGGCTGGTGGTGGGGAGCGTGCCCTACCCTGCCCTGCTGGGCGTGGCTGGCTCTCGCCTCCGGGTGCTAAATGGAACCCAGCTCCAAGATGTCGCCAAACAAGAGGAAAAGTACAGTTTACTGTTTTCAAGGACTCCAGAGTGATCATTTTTATTGGGAACAATAAAGTATTTACTTTCCCTTTTGATTTTTCTCACAAGAAAAGTGCTTTGCGGATACTGTTAGAACTAACCTTCAGTAAGTGTGTTGTGGCAAAAAGTCGTTCCGTAGCTAAAGTGATGTTTAAGTCGATTTTTCTCTTAAAAATTGTAAACTGCTAAGTCAGTTATGTCTAGGTACTCTCTTTTTAATCGGCCAACATTGTGCAAAGTTAACAGGGCATCTACGCACGAGGCAGGTGGGCATCAGGGCGGCGACGGGCGCGGAGCCCCCGCTGAGGCGTGTCCCTCTGCCTGCAGGTGGAACGTGGTGGGCATCCAGGGCTCCCTGCTCAGCATCTTCGTGGAGCCCATCTACTTCTCGAGCATCATCTTGGGCAGCCTTTACCACGGGGACCACCTCTCCAGAGCCATGTACCAGCGGATCTCGAACATAGAAGACCTGCCCGCTCTGTACACCCTCAACAAGCCTCTGCTCAGCGGCAAGTATCCCCGGGTGCGATCCCGTCCCTCTCAGACAAACTTGCGGTGCAGGGTGCAGGTCGTATGAATCAAAACTCCCCAGGGAAGTTGCTTGTGGAGGGGCTGCTCCAGAGGGAGGGAGGGGGCTGTTTCAGGGCCTGGGAGGGCCGTTCAGTGGGTCCCGCGGCAAGGTTCCCCCCTTGCTGTCCGGAAAGGATTGGCAGCCTGGGTGTGGCCTTCATGCGTGTGCGTTCTCCTGTCTCTTCGGAGAGACCGGCAGATGCCATGGAAATTATACGCACTCATTGGCTGCCTGAGGTCAAGCTGGGCTGGGCAACCAGGATGCGTGGGCACAGTGACCAACTGCCACTGCAGAGCCAGCCCCTGTGCAGGTGGTGGCCTGCCCTGGGTCCTCACACCCAGTTTGCTCTTAGGAGGTTGGTCGTGTAATTGAAATGTGCCCTTGACAGGCCCGTGTGTCAGGGATGTGACCGTGGGGACCGTGACAAGCTGTGTGTCAGGGACATCTTGCACTTGCCCTGGGCGCCCATTGTTACCAGTTTGTTGTTTTTCTTTTAGAATTTCAGTGGCTAACTGCAAAGTGAACAAGAGCTTTTGAATTCAAGGGTCCTAACTTCTCAGTTCACCCTTATTTTAAAGGACACAATTAAGGTACTTGTATCCCATTGAAAATATCATTTCACTTATTTTTTAAACTCAGAACTAAACTCACAACCCTGAACTAACCGTGAGTCCCGGTGTGCGTGTGCTCCGGCTGTGGCGCGTCAGCATCCGGACCGGGGCGTCCTGGAGGCACGGCCCACCTCCATTAGCACACACGGGGAGAACCAGGGTGGAGAGAACCAGGGCATCCCAGATCGAGTCTGCAGCTCCCTAACCTTAACCCTTGCTTGCTAAGGAAAAGAATAGGGTCTGATAAACTTGACTGTGGGAAGTTGAAACTGTAGCAGCCATACCCACTGGAAGCTGCGGAGTAAGTGTCCGTGTCCTGCTGTGTGTCAACGCACACATGTCCTGTGGGTCAGAAAATGGCTTTCCCTGTTTACTGTCTGTACTCTGCATCCTGAGGGCTTTGTTCAATCCCAGCTGTCACCTGTCTCTTAGATTCATAGGCACTTAGAACACTGTGTGATGTGTGGGGCCCATGGGGGCTGCTCAGCAGAGGGGTGCCATCGGGACCACATCCCTGGCAGGAGGCCGAGGGGACAGGGTCATTTTGCTGAAGAAATATTCTGAGACACTGGAACGAGAGCTCATTTATAAAAGTCAGATTATTTTTATCGTCCGATGTACCTGAAGTGCGTGGATGACTATAAAAAGGCACTGAAAAATAGCCTTTGCTTGAGAGAAGTCATCGATGCGTTCTATGAGTTTCTTAAAAAGAGGAAGTAAATAACAAAGTAGAAGGAATCCGCTCTTCATTCTCCTGTCCCCAGTGTCACCTCAAACCCCAAAGCTTGAAGCTCCCAGCCCTACGGTTGGGGCTGCGCTGAGCCCACGTGGCAGGCAGCCAGAGCCTAGGTCAGAGCCAACAGCTTCGTGCCTCAGTTTCTCCCTGTGCCTAGTGACGGGGACAGCCCAGGTGGTCCTGGGCAGCAAACAGGGCCAGTCGAGGGACCCAGAGGCCCCTCCGTGGTCCTCTGGGCGAGTATTAGAACTCCGTGAAGGACAGGGACATGCTCAAGTTCCAGGAAGCAGAGTGTGTTGGTCGATGGCTGAGCCAGGGGGCAGCAGCTTATGGCTCCACAGCCTACCTCGAAATGCAAACTGTCTGAGGTGTTTTACCTTGGATAGATGCTTTGTTTTGGAAACAGTGGGGTTTTGCTGTTGTTTTTCCTTGAGGAGTGCTCAAATCCACGCAGCAGGTCGCTTTGGGGAAGACACCTGCACATGGGCACTCCTGTGAGGTCCACAGAGGGCAACACAGCAGGAGGCAGCCGAGGGCCCTGCCCTGTGGGCCGCAGGGGGTCTGCCCCGGCTGTGGAAACCCAGTTCTCACAGACAGAGGGAATCGAGTGCGAGGATCCGCTGGGAGAATCCTGGAGTCTCAGATGTGGGAGGCACACTCCTGTGGCCGGACACGGGGGCTCGCCCTTCGGTCCCCCTGCTGCGCCTGTGCGGCGTGCACGTGTGTTTGCGGCAGTTCGCCCCGTGCGCATCCTGCTGTTCTGTGCACGTTTCATCACAGGAGTCGCATCCACGTTAAAACGGGAACAATGCACAGCGGTGCCCAGAGAATGGCAGGGTCCGAGGGAGGCAAAAACAGTCACGAATTCAGCACAGAAGACACCTCAATCAACTAAAACAAGATTACCTAAAGGCCAAGCAGATCAGATAGGCCTTTAATAAAAAGTGTAGTGATGGACTATTTTTAAAAAGCTGTCTAGGCTAAATTAAGAATTTCGTGTTATTTCAGCGTGAAAAGCACGTCTGACTTTAAGAGAGGGGCGTGGAGGGGAGCTGCGGGCCGTTTGGGCCTCAGCTGCGAGCACTCGCCCTGCCTGCCCTGGCACTGGGGAAGCCGAGCCTGTCAGATGTGCTCGCATCTTCTTCCCAGGCCCCTCTCACCTCTGCACCCGCTGGTGTCAGAGCAGCTCCAGCTTCTGAATCCCATCCATCGGCCCCCAAGCCCAATTCTCAGCTGGCCCCGTTTGCTGTCCAGGTGCTGGAGAGAAGTCCAGATGCAAGGCCAGGGGTCTCGACTGTCCCAGGGCCTGGTGACAGGCAGGCTGCCCTGGGGCCACAGGGGTGGCCCCCCCAGTGCTGGCTTTACTGCCACTGGGGCCACAAAATACTGACCAACAAGACAGTGCGGGGAAGCACATCCTAATGCCACCGTCTGAGCTGGGGGATCTCTGGGAAGACGGGGCAGGGGGCCGCTGCTGGTGTGCCAGAGGGAAAGCCATGTCTTCATTTACAGCAGTTGGTAAAACTCAGACTCTTGTGTCTACGTCATGAAGCCTTACATGGGAGAGAGAGGGGGACTGTAAATATGAGGGTGAGAGAAGGTGTGTGTTTTCCAGGCAGGAGTGGGCCCCCGAATGGTGGGGACCCTTTTCCTGTGTCTAGAAGCAGGAGTCATACCACAGGCCCTCGAACAGAGCACGTCGGAGGGGCAGGAGGGGCAGGAGGGGCGGGGCGGACCAGGTTCGGCCCGCAGTGCAAAGCCGTCCTTCCTTCCACCCTGCCTGTCTTCTATTTTACCTTCCTGCTGATTTTCTCCTGCGCTTTTGCTGTCTGGACTACAGTGGCTTTTTCTCTTTTTCTGTACCTGTGGTTTGGAAGTTCTAAATCTCACTTCTTTTAAAATGCCTGTGGACTCAAGTTCTGCAGGATGTGGTTTGCCTGTGTTTTGTTTGTTTTTAACATTCCGTTTAGGGGTCTTTGATGGCAAAGTAGCATTACCTATTTTATCGATGACTCCTTTGAGGATTCCTCAGCAACAACAGCTGTTGTACTGAGATTTGTCTGCAAACTATGTCCAGGGCATACACACTCCCATCTTCTGTCACCCTGAGGGTGTTGTCGGCTGGGTAGGGACTTCTGGTTAAATGCACCCAGGCCTGTGTTGTCTTGGCCGTGCAGGCTGGGTGAGAGCCCTGCTCCCTCATGACACGGGGCTCCTCCAGGCCAGGCAGCCAGCAGTGCACACGTCACTTTCTGGGCCGGAGACTCAGGCTCCTTCCTGACATTGTGTTTCAAAACCCCAGGGTTTCAGCTACGAAGGAAGTCTTATTTGGCCAGTGGTCCCCTGTGCAGAGCCCTTGATACCTGTCTGGACCTGGTGAAGCGGCGGGAAGGCGGTGGGGAGGCCGTGAGAGCGGGCAAAGCCTGCTGCCTGGTCCCTGCAGCTGCTCACCACCAGACTGGGTCCAGTTACTTCCTTCCTCGGCTCAGGGTTTGCGGTCTTCGGCGAAAATTGGGGTGGGAGTCTGGAGGGCGCTCTGCTCCCAGCTTCAGTGGCGGGTGGTGTCACAGCTTTTGGGGCCCAAGGGGCCAGCGACACCGAGGGCCTAGGGGCCCGGGCGGATGGCCGGCATCACCATCACTGTCAGGCGCTGCCCACCAGGATCCTTACACTTCAGCTCCACCCAGGTCTCTGTTTGCAGAATAAAGGTCACTTTCAATCGAGAGTGTAAACTACACATTTTCTGGGTCAATTAACACATGACAGAGAGCTTCTGTAGCAGAAACCCACGGTGGCCTGAATGCCTGCCAGGAATCATTACGCGTGTAATGCGCTTTGATCCCCCATCGGTAGGTGAGGGGCTCTTGGAGAACGCCTGTACGAGGCAAGTCCGCATGGATACCAGCTCTCGGGCCTTGTACCTGGCGTTAGGCTAGTTCGGTTTCTCCGTATTTTTGTTCTAGGAGTTTTGGCTCACATCACTCACAACAACAGAGACGCTCCTTTGCAGCCTTGCGGGTCCTGCTTTCCCTGGTTTCTGCACGGTGGCCTGTGATTGCTCCTTACGCCAGTCCTTGCTTTGCAGTCCCAGAAAGACCCGCTCTCCCGGGGGTCGGGCCACTCGGGGGCGTCAGCTCCTGGGACTCGGAGAAATGTGCTCTCCTGACCATGGGGGATATTCTGCCCCAGAAAAAGCATGTGGTTAGCGTTGGAAGCCCAAGCTAGCTGTTTTCTTTCTGCTTTATTTTCTCCGTTTTTCCATTTATTTAGCTTAAAATACAAAAAATATTTGTACTATTGGGGTCTTTTTCAGGCAGTTAACTGACCGTTTCTGGTTGTAATTCACAACGTTGTAGCTCTGAGGTTAGAGTGTCATTCAGCGGTGACCCTTGATGACGACCTGGTCACACAGGAGTCCAGACGGGCGAGGACGGTGACACAGCACAAGCACTGCCCACTCGCAAGCAGTGCCGTTCCACTGAGCACCTGGAAACCAAGTACCGGGCAGAACCAATTTGTAAACGGTCCCCTCCCAGCCCGTCTCTGTGGGGCTTCAGCACTTGCTCAGCAGCACACAGGAGAAACGCTGAGTGACGGAGCGACTTCCCGTTCCGAGGGGAAGATGTGTTTATCGGAGCATTTTCTGTTTAATCAAATAGTGGTCAGGCATATCCATAAAGTGATGATGATCAGATTTTATTCAAGGGTTCAGAGGATCTATCTCCAGTGTATATCTTTGGAGGGAAAAAGATATACGGGTATTCTAGCAAAGGGAAGCAGACGTCGAAGAAAGAAAACCGTGGGATCCAAAGAAAAACACCTTGTAAACCTGGTGCGATGACGGGACAACTCGGAAGAAAGTGGATGTGTTCTCACAAGTAGTCCCAGGGGCTGAGCGGCCTTTAAAAGGTGAAAGGACAACAGAGACTAAGGAGACAGAAACTCCAGGACCCCCAAAGAGCCGTTCAGGAAAGGAGGGCTTGAGTTCAAACTGCAGAAAACTGAGGCCTGCAATGGTCAGTTTCCACCGTCCTCCTGACTGGCCACAGTGCCCAGAACACGCGCTCTCTCGGGGGGAGCCAGGCGGGGGGCGTCTGCAGAGGAGGTCAGCATTTGGGGGTGCACTCCATAAAGCAGACTGCCCCCCCAGGGCGGGTGCTCACTGTGCTGGGTCCACCGAGGCCGGCACACGAGGAGCTCACCCCTTTTTCCTGCCTGGCCGACTGAGCTGGGCCGTCTCTCTCACCGTCCCCTGCTGGCCGGGACCCACACCGCTGGCCCCAAGTTCTCTGCCCGGGCACTCAGGCGGAGCTTCACCACCAGCCACCCTGAGTCCCCAGCTCGCACAGGGCAGGTCGTGGGACTTCTCAGCCCCCACCTTCGTGGGAGCCAGCCCCTCCGCGTGCCTCTCCACACACCCTGCTGTTCTGTCTCACTGGGACCCAGCCTCATGCAGGTGTGATTTAGAGCAATCGCTGGAAGTCGAGACAGAGGCTCCATTTGATGCTGGGGCTCTCAGTGGTCTCCCTTCAGTGCCAGACTTGATCATGAATTCACACTTTCTTTTCTCAAGTCTGTCACACTACTCGGCTCTGAAGTGCCACACATGGCCATGACTCACTGAATCCACACTTGCTACCTGTACAGGTTACTTTGCTCTAAAACTGAACATTGGCTACAAAGTGAGAGTAGAAAAAGCCAGGGGCCTCAGCCTCGTGGGAGTGGGACTCGTCGGTGACTCTCCGGTCAGAGAGGGAGCCAGGCTGAGCTGGTCTTAGCCTGCACGCGTCGGAAGTGGCAACTGGCGTCATGGGCATGCTTAGCAGAATCGTGGTCTTGAGTGGATGCATGAAAATGGGTAAAGCATTTGGTTCCAGAAAGTGTTGAAATGCAGTAAGAAAACATGTGAAGAGGTTGGATCTTGCATCTTGGGTGTTGGGCGTATGAGGGGGGTGGCCCCGGCGTCGGGGTCTGAGGTCAGACCTGGCTTGCCGTCCTGCACAGGCCACCCTGCTTTCCCGATCTGTCGTCCGAGTGAGTCAGAAGTGCTGTGAGGTCACACGGTTCTCGGTTCTGTGGGCCTTCTGCCCGCCCCTCAACAGATAGTGCGTCTCTGGGCAGCAGGGGGTGGCCTGGATCAGTGCCAGTCCGCCTGGTCCCACACGCCTGTTGTGAGGGGCTCTGCATCACCTCCCTCGTCCCTCCCCTCCAGGCATCAGCAACACGGAAGCGCGGCAGCCGGGGAAGGCACCCAACTTCAGCGTCAACTGGACGGTGGGCGACACGGCCGTCGAGGTCATCAACGCCACGACGGGCAAGGACGAGCTGGGCCGAGCGTCGCGCCTGTGTAAGCACGCGTTGTACTGTCGCTGGATGCGTGTGCACGGCAAGGTACTGAGGCGCCCGCCCCACCCCCACGCTTGTCCCTGTCGCAGCCCCGCCACCGTCCACACCGCCCTTCCAGACCTGCTCCTTCTGGCGCCGTCCAGCCTAAAGTCCAGCCCTCGCCCTTCAGATCTAAAGCAGCTCAGCCTCAGAGGCAGCTTTTCCTTCCCCTCCCCTCCTGCCAGGAACCTTCTGCTGCCTCAAAGAGCAGGCGCCCAGAAGGATAGGCATTGCTGGGCTCAGTTAAACCTCCCAGGAAGGATCTGAGACCTTTTCTCTGCAGTAGCAGCAGCAGGGCCCCTTTGTCACCAAATAAAGCCTTATGCAGTAAACCAGTATATTACTATTTTTCATTGACTGGTGAGTCAAGTCTGTAGCATTTATTATGAAGCTGGCCTTGAACTTGATGTGGAGGAAAAAACAAGTTGCAGCAGCGCACACATGAGGTAGCCAGCCGAGGGTGGGTGGTGCCCCAGTGATCACGAGTGCACGACACTGTGGTTTCCGAATAGCTACAGTGTTGGGAGTGGACGTTAGAACCAACTGGCTGCCAGTGGCCGGGAGCATTGCCTGTGTATCCGCAAGGCTGCTCCTTGGGGTGGGAGCACCAGCCCTCAGACCGGGCGCCCAGGCTGCTCCATGTGAGGACAGCCCCTCTAGGGGAGGCCCCTGCACATGGTGGCCCCACCCCCATAAGTCAGCACAGTACTAAGTATCATTTTTGACCATGATCTTGAGTTTTAGCATCTACTGTTACTTCTTAAATGGTTGTACTTGTTCTTTACCTTCACACAGGTCCCCTCCCACTTACTGCGCTCCAGGATCACCAAACCCAACATGTACCATGAGTCCAAGCTGGTGGCAAAGGAGTACCAGGCGGCTAAGGCCTGCCTGTTCCGGGCGTTCATCAAGGCGGGGCTGGGCGCCTGGGTGGAGAAGCCCACGGAGCAGGACCAGTTCTCTCTCACGCCCTGACCGCTGGTGGGGACCTGGGGGTGCCTGGTGTCGTCCCTGTTCCCAGAACCTCCCATCTGCAGCGGGGGCGGGCACACAGCCGGGGCGGGGCAGGGTGGCCGGGTGGAGCCGCCCTCCAGCACCTCTGCAGCACCCTGTCCCTGTCCAGTTGCTGGTGACAGCGTTCAGTCTCAGTTTACGATAGAAATCGAGTTCTACCGAGTAGGGCTTCCTGAAGCTTAGGAAATAGCAATTACTTTGTGTGAAATTCTTGAATAAATAATTTATTCAGAGCTAGGAACATGATTTATAAAATAAGTAATTATGTCAGGTCACCCTTATGCCACATTATTTTAATTGCAAAAAAAAGCATTTATATATATATGTATATGTATATATATATACACACACACACATATATATATATGCAGGAAAAGAGAAGGCAGAGGTAGGACGTAGTAACCTAAAAGAAGTCCCCATGTCCACACTTCCCAATACTGCTCCCTGCAGGCGGGTCCTCGGCCTGCTGCAGAGATGGCCCTGTGGCATCCGGCCAGGTCCGTGTAGCCTCCGTTCTTCCAGAAGCTTCTCTGCCCCTCGCAGGATCACATCACAGACAACTTTCCTTGGTTACTTTGAAATAACCATATATAATGTGGCATTCCTTTGAGTTCTGATGCAGTATCTAACCTTGGGGCCCAGCGGGCGTGCATCAGGCTGCCGCACAATAACTAGCCTGACCCCGCTCCTCCCTGGGGCCCAACGGACCCGAGCAACTGTCCAGAGGTCTTCATGGGACCAAACGAGAATTGAGTCATAGATGTTCATTTTGGAAAACACCACTGAAGACATATTTCTAAATTATTCTTTCCAGCTTTATCAGACACATTTGCAAAATAAGTATTCAGGCTGAAAGCTGGCCACACAGCAGGCTGTGGGAGTAGTCATGGCAGGGAGGGGGTGCTGCTGGCATCTGGGGGGACCCAGGGGCTTTGCCCAACACCCTACAGCACACAGGACGGCCCAGGGCAGCTGAGCCAGGGGGTCAGGCAGGTGGAGGCCTGGGCGCCACCCGACCTGTGCTTGGAGACCTGGATCCGCTACCTGTCGCTTCCACTCAGGGCCAGAATGGAGCGGGCAGAGGGAGTGCCCCACCCCGGGCTGATGTATAGTTGTACAGGGTCCCACGGTGCCATGGGCAGGGATAGGCACACCCCACCATTCAGCAAAGTCCAGGGTGTCACCTGTGCAGCTTCAAGGTGTATGCCTGGTGTCCTGTGTCCTTGCCAGCCCAAAACATGTGGAGCAGGAACAGAGCTTGGAGCCTGCAGAGGTCACGTTGCAGGGGGTGCATCCTGGGGGCAGGTCACTGAGGCCTGGGACCTACCAGGTTCTGGAATGGGCATCACCCACACCGGCTCCCCACCTCGTGCGGGGCGGTTGCTCATCCTGAGCCAGTCAGAGGGCAGGCTCCGGCCCCTGTCACATGGGCTGCAGTCTGGCTGCTACGCACTGGCGTTCTCTCCCCACCACAGGCAGGGTATCTGGGGGCACCCGCCCCTCCCCAGGGCAGGCTCTCCGTGCCCAGAAGAACATTGTGAGAGGCCCTGTGTTTTTATTCTTCTCTAAAAATGGTATTTTTTCTAATGGGATTGGGAGATGGACTTAGTTTTTAAAAAAGATATGGATTTTGATGACAAAGCCCAGTGGAAATACATTCCATAGACATGTGCTGTCCGTGTGTCTGGCCTTCCCTTCCGCCAAGGATGGTTGAAGTCAGCGGGATTCTCCCTCCAGCACCAGGTGAACGGATGCCCGCCTGTGTGTGGTCCCCACGGCTCCCGAGCTGTGCACCTTTCCTGGGCTGAGTGTGTGAGACCGGCCAGGGCAGGGCTGTGCTCTGAAAGCACCAGGTCTGACTCGGGGTTGCCGGGGAGGGAGGCAGGAGGTCAGGGCGGGGGAGGCCAGGGGGTTCAAACAGGACGGTCTGCCTGTAGGCAGGGCAGCCGGAACAGTCATCCGAGAGCAGGGCGGGAGGGCGGATCAGCTCCTGCGGGGGACAAAGCGGGAGGCCCAGCACTTTAAACCACCCCTTCCTCCTGAGCTCACCGACACACAGCCCGTGTTCTCGGGCGTTAATCTGCACCTGATGTCCGCTGCCTGGACTACAGAGACTTCACAAAAAAGTTGCAACAACCAGGGACTTGGCTTTTTGAGAAAAATGTTGAATGTGAGGACCCCTGGCGAGACAGGGCCAGGAGGGGTTCCACTCTGTTGTGTCAGCCACCCTTGGAGTGTCGGCTCCGTGGGAACGCTGGTCGCTGTCCACTCCAGGCCACCGGGCAGCTGTCCTGCTGGTGGGAAGGTGGAGTAAAGAGAAGGCTCAGCTGGGATGGCCCTTTTGGGACGTAAGCCAGGCTCTCCCGGGTCGGGCTGAGGTCGGGGACATCATCCTAGCCACGCGGCTCAGCCCTGCCCCTGCTCAGGGTCAGCTTTCTCCTCCTCTCAGGCAAGGACACCAAAGAACTGCAGTTTTGATTCTGGGTCTTAATTCAACGTTTCATCATGTTTTCCTATTTTGGAGATTTTTATTGTGATCAAAACGATTATTTTAAAATGTCCAAGCCAACATCTCACAAGGTATTGATTTCTCTGGAATTTATTTGTATTCAGATACTGTCACTGGTCTGCAGGCCGTAGAAGCACTTTGTAGAGACAGTGCTTCCTGTGCGGTGTGCCAGGCGGTGTCACCGAGGGGCCGGCTCTCACCCTGCCCACCCGGCGCTGGTCTGAGGGCAGGGCCGGGGACTGCTTTGTGGAGGCAGCGTGCTCCTTTCCTCACGAGAACCAAAACCAAAATACAACGCAGGTCTCATTGCTAAAATATTCACACCAAAATATGAGGTCTGCCCCAGACATACATGTGATCCAGCAAGAAAGAAAATTAGCTGGCTTTCTCAACTGTGAGGTCCGTGAAATCTCTCACAAGATTTCTTTTCACCACCCCACCTGTATAAATGGGGAAGGGCAGAGTCCTTGTGACCGTGCGTGTCCAGTTTTGTGTGTCCCTGTCCCAGGCGTGTCCTGTGGCCCCTCTCTATGGCCTGAGGCCAGCCCACAGCACACAGTATGTCCACACGACAGGAGGATGGGGAGGGGTCAGGGCCTGACCTGACTGTGACTTGGCATCCTGTTCTGGCAACGTGGGCTGCGCTTCCCTGTTCACCGTCTGGGCTCTGGCACGGGCTGATGAGGCCTGAGGGACTGAGGGCGTCCTTCTGGACGTGACCGGGAGTTGCACAGTCTGTGGAATGTGCGTGGGGTGGGCCCTGAAAGCCGTTGGCTTCTCTAGACTTGAGGTTGTATGCTTTTAATCTGACTTCAGAATTTGGACACTCTGTGAATGTCATTCAGCCAGGAAACTGTCGCTAAGACACACCCCTCAGTGTTCTCGTATGTATATTGATGTATATACCACACGTCACCACCCGCATGAGCTCCTCGCACACTGAGACCAGTGGGACCGAGCATGAGACGCTGTCATGTAGACAAAGGATTTGCAATGTCCTCAATAAAACAAGGCGTTTCACTACCACGGTGTGGCCGAGAGTTTCTCTCCCTCCTGGTTCCTGCTCTCCTTGGTCCCCTGACAGGCCAGGCCCGGGGTCAGTCGCTGTCTGGTCCAGTCAGCTGTGCTGCACCAGCACCTCCCCACCTGGGGACAGGCTTTCTGGGTCCCCTCCCCACTCGGATTTTCAGCTTTTCCACCATTTTCCTGGGCATGTTAGCAGCTCCCACATGTAAGGTGTGCGGAGAACAGCGAGAGCTGCCCCTGCTGGGTCCCTTCCACAAAGAGGGATGATGACATATGCCCAGTTACCTACAGGACACGTGAGGACAACGTGGAGGGGGTGGGGGACACAGGAGAAACAGATGCTGACGATCGGCTGTGAACCAGGTGGACTGCGTGTTCAGGCCCGGCGAGGACCAGACGGAGCGTGCGGGCCCAGGGAGGGCCAGGTAGATGGGGTGTTCAGGCCCAGGGAAGAAACGCAGGTACCAAGTGACAAACTAAAACTGGGTTATTTAGGACCAACTCATAGCAAACCAAGGGGGACCCGGCCGCAGGGTGGTCGGTGTTTGTGAAGATCCATCCGTGGTCGTGAGGAGGCATGGATGGGGACGCACCAGGCAGGTGTGCCCGCCCGGGGAGCAGCGGGGGGCTGAGTCTGGTCACAGTGCGTGGAAGATGGGATTTCGAGTGATTTTTGGTTTATTTTTCTTTTCTTTTACTAATGTATGCGTCAATGTATCCACAATTAAGTGAAAAACACATGAAAATGCTTTGGAAAGTCAAAAGCCCATGCGAATAAAATGCAGCCTCATCACAGGCAAATAATTTTCTCTGTTGTCAGTTTTCAATCTGTTCTTCTCATACAATAAAAGCAAGAGAAAAATGAAAACGTTGCATTAAAAAAACAAGTTAGGCATCAGAGAAGAGATGGCGGCAGGGTGGGTGACATCTTACGAGTTTGGTCCAGGTTCCGTGGTGTCTTCTGTGGCACCCAGACTCCATGTCTGTTGTGTGACTGTCCACATCTGCCCTGGAGCGGATCTCTGAGCCCGACAAAGACCCCGCCCTCTAGGAGCCCCTGTTCTCCTGGGGAAGGACTGAGATGAACATGCCGGATAGAGCCATGTGCAGGGGAACCTCGGGAAAGAAGAAACGGCTTCTCTGGGGAGGTTTGGAGGCTGAAAGAGCAATTACGTGATAAATCATTAAGTTACTTAATGATTAACTAAAATGTAACATTAAACACTGAATTTTAGCTAATAATATCAGCCCTGGCTGGTGTGGCTCAGTGGGTTGAGCATCGTCCTGTAAAGCAAAAGGTTGCAGGTTTGATTCCTGATCAGGATGCATGCCTAGGTTGCAGGTTTGGTCCCCGGTCATGGTGCATGGCAGGGGGGGTGGGGGAGCAGCCAATTGATGTTTCTCTCTCACATCAATATTTTTCTCCCTCTCTTTTTCTCCCTCCCTTCCCCTCTCTCTAAAAATCAATAAGCATGTCCTCAGGTGAGGATTTTTTAAAATTAGTATCAGTAAAGGCAGAGGAAGCTGGCGGGTCAGGGCTCTGTCCAGCAGCAGTGTGGGGCGCTGAGGCTGAAGTTCCAGGAATTTGGGAGCGGTAGCTGGATACAGCTATTGTTTAAAATCACATTATATAAACTCACAATTATAGTAACAAACCTAATGAGTGAATGCTCAGAACTCATCACTTCTACTCATTCTGCTGCACTTTCCCGCCATCTGTGCCCTCTTGGTGTGACGGCCACCCAGTGCTGGGCGCCCTCTCCCTGTCTGCGGCACCCTTACGACAGCACCCGGGAAGCCGTCCTGGCACCCCGCGGATGCCTACTTGGGGCCTGATCTGTTGCTGTGATTATCTCTCGACCTAAGAAGGTGATGCAGAAAACACAGATTGCATTTAAAAAGCCCCAATGACATCGTGAATGGCGCAAAAACTTGATGACGTTCTTGCAACATCTGAAAACTATCAGCCATATGAGGAAGAGAGCCCCCCGTGGGCCCAGCACAGCTCCAACAGGCATCCGGTGGCTTCGCCGGCACCTGAAGCAGGTGACACGTGCCCCAACACTGCTGTGAGAGCCACGCTGGTCCGTGGGGCTCTGCCCTGCACTCTGAGCGGCTCTGTGGGATTGACTATAGCATGTCTTACGTGTTATTGTTACTTATGAAGTGTGTGCTGCATCTTCATATCCATAAAACTGACTACCTCGCATGCTCAGATGTATGCATGTGGGGGATGGGGACCTGGGGTTAAGCAGGTCCCAGCAGCCACCGAGTGCTGGTGTCCTCCCGAGCAAAATCGGGGCCCTGCCAAGGCCCCGTGGGGGTGCAGGGCTGAGTCTGGGGGTCAGTCAGCCTCTGGCAGTTGCTTCCCCTGCCTGATCCCACCCCCAGGACTGTGAATGTGTCTCCTCATGCAGCGGCAGAGGGTGACACAGGACCTGAGGGACGAGGAGTGACTGTGAGCCCCCACCCCAGGCTCCCTGGGCACTGAGGCCTCGCCTTCCTCCCACAAACCACCTGAGCCAATAGCCAAAACCCCAGGGACATGTCCTCATTAAGAAGAAATATGACATTTGAAGAGTACAATTATTTGAATATAAAAATGGTAATGTTGAGTTAGAGATTCCATCAGAATGTATTCTAATATTTTAGGACAGTCTAAGAATTTAAAACGAACCTCACATCTCAGTGATAAGAAAACAAGAGAACCAGGGAGAATTTGAAATGCTGAGCACAATATGTGGGCTGAATGACAGAATGAACTTACAGTCAGAAGGCCAGATGGAAACGGAGGGGACAAAGAAACAGGAAGTACGAGCGATACCCACGTGTGACACAGAAGTGGGTATTGCTCAGAAGTGCCAGCACCTGGCGAGGAGGGGGCCCTGGTGACTGCGGCCCCGCCCAGCCACCCGCACTGAAGGCTTGCCGGTGGAAGGACATGTCTGGGACTTCCTTAGGAGGAAAAACCAAACAACAGAAAATGTGATAAGTGGGAAGAGAAAAGGTCTAGAAGAAACAGTAGATAATCGTTGGAGCTGGTACATGGGAATTCATTGTATTGTTCTCTCCACTTTTATGTGTTTAAAAGTTTTCATAAGGAGTTTTAAAAGTCTGAGCATAGACTTTTCAAACATTGTTATGGTACGCTAAGTGCCCAGGGATTTTTTTTTTAAACACAAAAACAGGTAATGCACACACACACACACACACAAAAGTGATGCTGTGAAGTGTCAACTTTCCAATTTAAATGAAAGGGGAGTATCAAGCGGGTTTTTACATTCCAGTCGCTTACTGCCAGGGAGAGTCATTTGAAATGCGTCTTCACGCAAGCGCGCACTTCATGCATCAGCTGACTTCTGCCGTCGCTCCCGCTGCTTGATTTCTCCTCCTGAGTCCGTCACTCTGACATAACTGGCATTTTTTTACTTGTCCCCCATGAAATGTAAACGCTGCGGGGTCGAAGACGTTGGTTTGTTCAGGGCTGTCCCCGCCACTCAGCGCCAGCCTGCGGGGCTGCAGAGGCTACTGGGTAAACGTCCCAAACCGATAAAAACAGACCCTCGCCTTTGAGCTTTGCCGCACCAAGACCTGCACTTGTATGGGTTAAACCTCTTCAATAGAGTTGACTCACTCTATTAGGTTACATGAATTTGACCTTTTATCTGCTTGTCTCTGGCAGAAAACAGTACAGCAGAAATGGATGCCAAGAACTGGTGGATAGTTTCTGGCCTCATGAATATTGAGCACCATCTCATGAATATTGAGTGACTCATGAATATTGAGTGACTCCCTGGCACTCCTAAGTCAGCTGACTGATATTTAATTGCATGTGTCAAACAGGCTATCTGCTTCTCTACTCATTTCTAATTTTTTATAGATGGATTCAATATTCTCAAATAATACTGCAAATGCACATTGTAGTGTGTCAGCTACCAGGCTGCTTAGTTTTTGGCAATATATGCCTTTCTTTTTCATTAAACACAAAGGAAACTTTGAACATGATACTTAACGGAGTTAATGAAGGAGGGTTTTGCAAGATGAATTTTATACTTAATTCTTACTTAATCTTTAGCTGCTGGAAATAATGTTCCAGGCACACATATATACAAATCCCTCACTTTAGCACAGAACCCGGAAGCTTACCCACATGTTTCTTACTCTGACGCAGTCAGAAAAGCGACGGGCCATCAGGTGGGTCTGTTAGTCATGTTAAATCCACACGTTTTAAGTCTCGACTTCACTGCCTTCAGAAATTTATCAGGTGTGTTCTATGATTTTATTTCTCAGGGGTTTTCTTTTTGCATGTCCTAAAAAGCATGTCAGCACTTTTACTGGAATTGAAAAAGTGAGTCAGAACCTTCTCTGACAGAAAACGTCCACTGCGGCTCACTGGCTTTGATGAGGGGACTCGGGTGACCGGGAGGACATCGGCCATAAGCAGGACGAGCTAACCCTGCAGCTCCAAGTCTGATGAGGATGAACTGAAAGTAATGATGTGATCAAAGCCTTTGGTTGGGAAATGTTAAATTGGCAAAAATCAATGAAATGAACATTATTAATGTTCCAAACCCCCTCAGAATAGATCAGGCTAAACAACGTACCACCAAGCAACGGAGAATCAGATAAGTGGCGGTCCCTTGATAAGCCCAGGTGAGGCCCGTCCCAAAATGTCCCAGAAAAGGGAAAGACAGGAGAGCAAACACTCACAGTCGACTAGTTTCCAGTCCTTCACGTTAGAAGCATTTGAATGAAAGCCTCATTGAGCTGACAGTTGATGAAGCATTGCAGTAAGTTCCAGTTTTTTTATTTCGGATCACCTCTGATTTGGGGGCTATTACTTAGGAGTTCTGAAACTCTTCAGGGGTATTCTGTAATACACACCCTTCTCTGGTGTCCCTGCAGCGTGTGCTGGCATTCACACCTGTAACAGAGACTGGTAACACCTGGGCAGGGCAGTCGCTCCCCACCCACCCCCCGCCCCGACACCGGGCCATGCGGCTGGAAAACGGCCCCTCGTCTCCTTAAGAGATGTGCTTACCCAAAGATGTTGGGTTCGTGTGTCATAGATACCTACTCATGTTCATGACATGTTTATCCGGGTTCAGAAATTGTGGCCTGAGAGTGTCTGAGACACCAATGTAATCAGAGACCACTGAAAGCAGGTGAAGCCTTTGTCCAAGGGAAACGCCAGGAGATGGTTGTGGGGGGACGGAGGACGGAGCAGGTGCGGGGTGAGAGGGGAGGGCTGGGGGTGGACGGTGGAAGATGGGGGTGCGTGGTGGAGGTACCCGTCCATCTCCTCCTCGTCTAGCAGTGTGTGGGTGTGCGGCCCCGCCCTGCCGCATGTGTCCGCGCTGCTGTGCAGGTCCTAGGGTAGCAGCCGCACTGGTCTCTGGAGTTTTTCCCAATCCCACCTTGAGGGGGTGGCTCTCATTTTCTCTGGGGGTTTCAGACAGTAAAGGCAACAGGGGAGTGGACGCTCAGGTAGCAGGTGACCCAATGTGACAGAGCCGAGGCGGAGGGCTCAGGAGGCTCCAGCACTGGGTGTGTGGTGTGGGGGTGGGATGATGTGGGGGTGGGGTGAGTAGGGAAAGGGGCTGGAAGACACCAAGGGCATGTGAGGTGCAAGGGCACTGGGCTTGGGGAGGGGAGGAGGTATGGATTCTTGGTGGTGACAGGGGACATGCATCTTGGGGGGAATGGGGCCAGGGTACATGGGGATGCTGGAGCCCATGGCAGCCCTGTGCCTTCTCCTGGTACCCCAGGGCCTTTGCTCAGGCTCTGTCTACAGAGAGCTTGGTCACCTTGTGTGGCAGAACCTTCTGCATGGTGTGGGCCCAGCTCCCACTCGGAGATGCACAGGAGCCACATCCACAGATAGGTTCTCTCGTGGGTAGTTAGATTTGCATATACCTAGGCTGTTTTGAGGCTTGCTCTTTGCTAAAACCCCCTCACCCTGCAAGTACCTTGCAGAGACCAGTGTAACCAGATCAACCACTTTTATTAGGGGCATTGGCTCCTTTGTTGTAACCTGGGGATCGTGAAGGAGAACCATCTTGTAATGTGAGGAGAGATATAGAATAAAGGCCTGTCACAGCGGAGGCCACGGCTTTTGCTCCTCTTGAGAGAAAAGCCATGCTGTCGTCCTTATTCCTCCACCGGACTCTGTAGTCTGTGTGTATGTTTTATTTCATCCATAATGACACGGGCAATGCTAGCTGTTGTCTGCATCAACCTTGAACCTGAGTGGACAGTGTGGGCTGTCCACCAAACCCAGTGATCCCAGGACCCCTGTCCCCAGGCTCATGCAGGCGTGTGGGGGCACCAACAGGCCTCCGGGTGTGGCCGGCACAGGGCCCTCCCTGGGCTTCCCCCAGTTAGGGTAGGCGGGGCATCTTCTCTTTGCCTTGGTTACTTCAGTTTTGCTACCATATATGTAGGTATAAATTTATTTTTATTTATTTTCCTTTTGATATATTGAGCTTACTGGATTTTCCAGGTATTTTTAAACTATCTGAAAAATTCTCAGCCATTGTCTCTTGAAATATTGACTCTCCTCTGTTCCATCACTCCCTTCAAAAATATTATGTGTATGGCTGATCTTCTATCCCTATCCCCTATGGTTTACCGTCTCTTACGCTTTCCATCTCTTTGTTCCTCTGGATTGTGATCCGGTGTAATTTCTTTGGATATGTTTTCCAGTTCACTGTTTCTCTCTACAGCCACTTCTAATCTGTTCTTTAACTATTGGATTTTATGGTGACTGGTTTCCTTTGTTCTTTTGACTTTTGAACATTAACTATGTGTTTGCTTTGGAAGTGTATTTGGTTGAAATTCTTTGAGTTTTTGACTTGATTGTTTTTCCCAAAAATATTTGCATTTGCTTCTGTCACATGGGAGATGCCACCAGTATGGGACCAGTTTTGTAAACAATCAGCTTGGAATTGGGACCACACGGTTAGCGTGAGTTTAAATCACCAACCTCACTGAGGTCCATCTTCAGTTTGTGAATTCTCTGGGGAGTTTTCGTTTTCCTTCCCCAATGTCAGGGCTGAGGCAGGAACATTTTTTGTGTGTCTGTCAACTTCTGCATGCGGATTTCCACTGCTCTGCGAGGTCTCCGCGCTACGAAGTGCCCTCGCCTGCATTTCCCGCCTTGGGAAGATCCTCAGCCTCACTTCCTCTTTCCAAGGCTGTGTGTTGTCGGCATCACTCGCGACCTGCAGGGCGCTGGAGAAACCCCGCCTCTGGAAGCCGGTTTTGACCTAGTTGCCTCCTGGGAGTTCCGATTTTCCCCTGTTTAGTGCTTTGCAACTTCTTTGTTTTCACAATAGATCAGTGATATATTTTATAAGTGTTCTTTTAATTCAGCTACCCAGTTATTTTCCTCAGAAGAGTCATTCAGGGCATCTAATCTGTCATACATAAGAATCGGAAGTCCCGCGGCCAGCCGTTCCACTTCCCCTGTCCCTTTGGTGTGGATGTGTCTCAGCCAGGGTTCCCTAGGAAACAGAGCCTGAGGCAAGGACGAGAGAGAGTGAGGGACGGCGAAGTGACACAGGGAGAGATGTGCTCGGTGCCCAGGGAGTCTCGCTGAGCCCGCTGCCGCTTCAGGAGGAGCTGGAATAACCCAGTTTGGCAGCTGCATGCGCTGGGCGCATAAGACTTCTCAGGACAGGCTGCTTGGAGAAAACCACCCTGGGGGAGCCCGAGGGAGGGAGGGGGGGGGACTGTGTCTGCCTGGCCCCTTCTTAGTGCCCACTTTCCACTGATCAACGTCTGCCCCACAAAATCAGCTGCCCTGTGCTGCATCCCTGGGCTCATCATGGCCACTGTGGGTTCCACGTCCTCTGTGCTGTAGAGCAGCATCTGCCCAGGTCCAGCTGCAGCAGGAGGGGCATGCGCTAGTCTGCCTGGCAGCCACATGTCTGAAGAGGGGCAGGAGGAGTGGGAGGTGCAGGGGATTTGTGCTGATACCCGTCTGTGCACTGGCCCCTGGGCGCTGCAAGGCCACAGCTGCTGGACTGGGGCGTCAACACCATTACAGGTCATTGATTTCTGCGTGATCTAAAACCTCGCATTTTTAGAAGCAGCGCACACTGATTATGTTCCCAACCCCCACGCCCCTACTTCCCTGGACGTCTCCCACCCATCCTCCCCAGCCCTGGCCCTGACACCCCAGGATCAAGTCACGTAAAGCTCCAGGTGAAAGTCATGGGGTAGAGGAGGGGTCATAGGCTCTGTCCCTTCGAGAGTCAGGGGCTCTCGGCCCCCGGCCACAGCCTATGGTCCGATGGTGGTCAGAGGAAGCAGTGAGCAACTGGCTTTGGTGGCAGGCGTATGCCTGTCCCCAGCAGGTTTTCAGATCTCCCCTGACCCTGGCTCTCCCAGGGCAAAACTCAGGCCTCCACAGTGGTGCTCGGTGGTGTCCTCAGGTGCGTCCGCCACACACCCCCATCGGCCTCCGTCTCTGCCTGTGAAAGGCCACAGGAACCTGTGAGAATCCTGCACAGAACCATCTTCTTCATGACCGATCACCAACGCCCTAAAACGCTGGGCAGTCGCTAGCAGGAGCAAAGGGCCCCTGCACAATGCCTGTCGCTCGAGGAAGTCATACTGGCCCATGAAACCAGCGTCCAGTGGACACGAACCTGGGCGGCGTGGCCAGACGGTCGCCCCTCCCCTGGCCTGGGAGGACCTTGTCCAGGTGAAGCAGTGTGACCTTCAGGTGTGTGTGCTGAAGGGGGGAGGGCAGAAGGGACAAATGGAGACGCTGGAACTGGAGCAAACCAGGCTCCTCCTCAGGCCCCATGTGCACCCGCTGATCCTCCATGCAGGGACATTTTGAGATGACAAGTCAACGGGGTGAGGTGGGCCTCCTCGGTCCCGTCTGGCCGACAAGCAGGAACTTTTGGGAAGCTAACCAACAGAGAAAATTCCTTGTAGCGCTCAGTGGACCTCGCAGTGGATTAGTGCAGGGGAATCTGTTATTTAAGGGACTTGGGATGTGCCGTGGGCCCTAATGGTGGGAGTAATGGGGCGGCCAGAACGGCTGCGGCCCCACTTATTTCTCTCTGGAGCCAGAGTTAATTGTGTGACGCTGCAGGTGGCAGAGTTTCTGCCTTCCTGCTTTCTTTTTCGGGCCGACGTTGAGAGTTTGCCTTTCTCGAGTCCTCTCCGGCCCTGCGTGGGCAGGAGCCAGTCACGGAGGATGCTGGGCTCCTGAGCCACACACGCCTCTATGGGTGAGCCCCGCGGGGTTGTGGGGGCAGAGTCAGCACCCTGGAGAGTCCCTCGCCCCTCTAACTGCGTGAGGCTTCTCAGCTGAGAATGATCTCACGGAAATATCAGCACAGGTGACGATGGAACTGGGAAAGCATGAGTCTTTCAAAATAAACTGGAAATATTGAAGAACAAGCTAAAAGTCGGCTCATTTTCATAGGTACCCACGTGCTACACACACTGACTCACATTACAAAGGTGGTGTATCCTATTCTGACATGTTCCCTTTCCCTTTATTCCAAATCAAACACCTGTCTCTGTGCCTCCCGATTCCATCACATCTCCACGCTGCCTGCTTGTCCAGGTGCTGAGGGAAGTGCCACGGTCTCCCCAGCGCCTCCCCACTCTCCCGCCCTCAGTCGGACCCTCTTTTTTGTGCCAATGACGCTGCCATGATCATGTTCGTGGCTTCACTTCAGGTGAGATGCTTTCTTCAGCTAAGTCCCTGCCTGCAGGCCTGCTGGGTCACCTGTTCAGGACTTTGGCAGCATGTTAGCAAAACTGACAACAACAATAATATAAGTACTGTTTGCCAAGGGGCCGTGTTCAAGTCGGTTCAGAAAGATTCAGGACTTTCGGGCCCCGCAGACATTCGCGAACACTGCCCCTCACACTTGGGTGGATTAGGGATCTCACAAGAAGAAGAAACAGATCCACGTGGCTGCTGGGCAGGACGGACGTCACCCATTGGGTCTGTCACCTTAGTCACTGAGTGACCATGATTTTTCCTTTTACCACAGTGGACTTGGTGAAAAGCTTAGTTTCAGGTGATTGATTACTTGTGATAATAATACCCACTCGCTGGCACTGACTGAACTCTTTTCTAAGTTCCTGGCACACTGGGGAAGCGCATTCCGTGGATTCTCATCCTCATGACAACTGAGAGGTTCGGAATCCAGGCTTGGAGACACATGCAGCCCCAGTGTGCATTCAGCACCTGGGGGAGACCCAATGGGGTGACAACCGTGTTCCCTGGGCCCCATCCTGCATGTCCAGCGCTAGTCTCTTCATCAGAGAGCTGTGACGGACATCAGAAAATTGCCCCCACACACCCGCGCACACCTGGTGTGTGGAGCCACTTTTCCCTGGTGTGCATGTCATGCTGGAGTGGCGAGGGGGCCGGGCAGGAGCTCAGCGCTCTCCCCAGCGCCCTGGCTTCCAGCACAGCACTGAGGACACATGCCACTGAGGAGGGTGACCTTTGATGGTGGAAGGGGGGAACTCTGCTTGGAAATCATGTTTTGCTACATATTTAGGACAAAACGCCCAACCTGGTGTCACCGCCCTCTGAAGGGGAAGGTCCATGACTCCCCTCTGGGTGAAAATCTGACACTGGGCAGCAGTCCAGCTCTGTCCCTCCGGAAACCATCAGGGACCTCTTGTCCACTCAGGCCCAGGTGTGGCCGGCAGCCTACAGGCCAAGATCTGTGGCTTGGAAGGAGATGCCTGAGAATATGTGACCTGTGCGGCAAAAGGGACAGAGCAGATGTAAGGAGGCGAGCGCCTGATCTCAAACAGGATGCTGTCCTGGGTTCCCTGGGAGGGCCCGGTGGAGTCACCTGGGTCCCCAAGTGCAGAGGCAGGAGGGGAGGTGGAGCGTCAACACACAGGGGGACCCACGCACCATTGCCGCTCTGGAACATGTGAGAGCCACATGGATATCGTGACAAGGACTTCTGACCTACGGAAACCGTGCTGCTTAAAGCCCAACTTGTGTGAGGACCCACCACGCTGGGGCCCCGCCCTCATTGCCCTGCCGTCCCGTGCTGGGCTCAGGGCACCGTCCACAGAGGGACCTGGAGGCTCGCACAGGACAGGGCAGGACAGGTGCCCTGCTCTCCGCTGCCCCCGGCCTGGCGTTCAGTCTCCCAGGGCAGCATCGAACTCCACTTTAGGAAATCAGTTTAGTCGTGTCTCCGATCAGAAGCTCCGTCTGCTCACAAGTGCAGGGATCTGACGTGCGTAGGTTTCCTCACACCTTTTTATATCATGTTTGCGTGCGCCTCCTTTTTCCATGTTTTTTTCTTCTTTCTTGCCTTTTGTTTGATTTACCCTGTTTTTCCTCATTCCACTGTCTGCCGTTCAAACTACCCTATTGCTATCATTTTCGGCGGGAAATCTAAAGTTTTAATCGACCATGTACCTTAAAAGGTCTGAAGCTGTTCAAGCTCTAGATTCTTCCCTAACGTCTGCGGTGTTCTGGGCCCTTATGTCTGCTCACACCCGCCCAGGGCTGCCGGCACCACTGCCCTGCTGTCCCGCCCCGTTCCAGCCCGCGAAGTAGGCGCCGCTGCTGTTGGGGCTCAGAATTTGTTTGCTATCACTATTGGTCGTGGTTTCCTCGCCTCTCTTTCTCGTTTTGCATCTTTGCGAATATTTTCGGTCTTTATTCTGTATAAAGTTCACCACCTCCTGCGGTGAGATCTGCTTATGGTTTTCCTTTGCCTGGAAAAATCTATACTGTGCTCTGATTCTTGAGAGAGAGCTCTGTTGGTGACAGAAGTCCAGGCCGACAGTCACAGGTTTGTCACGATCACACCCACGTGCAGCCTCCGCAGCTGCGAAGGTCCCAGCTAGCGTCCTGTGCCTCTGTGGGGCAGTCACCCCGACTCTCGGGGACTCATGTGACCTCCTCTGCCGCTGTGTCCCGGCGGTTTCCCGGTCACTCTCCAGGGTCTCTTGTGATTCAGGCTGCAGGGGTTCACTGGGACTTCTGAACATTAGGGTCGACGTCTGGGACAGCCCCATCGCTCACACCTCCCCAGGCATGACCTGCCCTGCACGCCCTGGTCTCCCCTAGGACCCCCTCCAGAGAGACGAGGCCCGTGTGTTCTCCCCACATCCCTTCACGTTCCCTTTGTCTTCTCTCTGATTTCCTGTGCTCCCTGCCGGGGACTATCGTCTGTCTGATTTATCATTCAGGTCATCCGTGGGTTTTTTTGGGTGTGTTGAATCTGCTATCTGAGTATTGCATTTCTAATCTTAATCATTTTTTTCATTTCTAGACGTTATATTTCATTTTTGATGGCATCTTGGTCCTTTGTCATACTTCAATACCCTCTTTCATTTCTGTAAACATGTCAATCAATTAATTATCTTCCATCCTGTTCCCATTATCTATGTACCGGCAGAGTGTGGTTCTGCCCGAGGTGTCTTGGCTGACTCTCACACGTGGGCACTGGTTCTCGCCTGCCTGTGGATTCCGTGCTGTGGATTCAGGCTCGCTGGGTGAGAATTCTGGGAGGATCCAGGGTGGGCGAGCTCCTCCAGAGGGTCTGCCCGCACTTTCACCAGGACCTGAGGCGCCACTGGAGATACAGTGTGTGTGTGTGTGTGTGTGTGTGTGTGTGTGTGTGTGTGTGTGTCCTGGAACCCTAAACCCTCATGAGAACCACTTGGGGTTAGACAATGGGCGGGACGGGGTGGGGTGGAGCTTTTTCTTTTCTTTGTTCCTCGACCCAGAGTGAGGCTCACAGAACTCACACCCCTGTCCCTATCCGGTGACCTGGCTCCCCGCCTGCACCTTGTCCTGGGAAAGCCCAGGTCTTGGCCTTTAGGGTCAGAGCTGCGTCCTGCGTGACCCCTGCATGACTCATGCTTCTCTGTCATCTCTGGCCTCTGGGGTTCCCCGCAACCTCACTCGGGCTCCGCCTGTGTCCAAGAGTCCCCAGACTATTTATTGGGTATCTTCAGGTTTAGCCGCTGTCTTGGACAGTTCCCTCCTGCGTCCTGCCCTCCCCAGGCCAGCCCCCGGTGCTCAGAGCAGACCACAAACAGCTTTGCTGTCTTTCCAGGTCCACCCTCTTCTCTCCGGGCATGGGCCAAGTCCCCAGCAAACAGCTCTCTCCTCCCTGATGTCTTTCCCACTCTGCATTTGTCCTGGCAGCAAAATATCACTTGTTCTACAAACCACGGGCTCCAGAGGCCTCTGAGTCCTTCTCTGACTCAGAGCCACGTCACTGACACTGCATCACTCTTGTCCTTACTTGTTGGTCCTCGACGCCCCCAGGAAGCTGAGGGTCCTGGAGGGCCGTGGGAGGGGCACTCGTGCCCAGACCCCTGGCCCAACCTGTTCCAGACACCATGGGACTTGGTGAGGGAACCAGGTGCCTGATTGTCATCGGGGGTGCCTGCTCTACTGGCTGCTAGCCACAGGGGGCTCATCACTGTCTCCTGAAGGTGGGGTGACAGTGTCAGGGGCTCTCTCCTCCTCACTCAGAAGGGGTGGACGACACCGTGGTGTTCATGTATTTGTCCGCTGTGCACAGGGCCCAGCCAGGGACACGAAGCCGACCTGGTTTGTCCTAAAAAGGCTCCTTAATAGAAATGAGAGATTTAATTTGTCACGGGCCATTTCTCGCAGCATCAGCCTTCATTAGTCAGCTAATGTGGCCGCAAGGAGCAATGGGACGGCCTGGGGAACAGATGGCGCTGGGAGCCAGCAGCACGGTGTGACTTCACAGCCACTCACCCCCCGGGACATAGAAACTGGGTTACTGAGTCCGCAGACCGTCTGCTGACTTCTGGGGGGTGCTGTGCCGGCCCTCCCTGGGGACCCCTGGCCCTCCTCCTTCTGGCAGTGGGCCCCCCCCTCTGCTCCCACCTGTGGTTTCTCTCATGTGCCTCCACATGCGGCCCAAACTCTGCTCTGTGAGTGTGGCCTCTGTGTCACCCTCAGGCTCCATGGCTGGGGCTCCCACTGCCCCACCAGGACAGGGGACAGGGCACAGAATGAGCAAACCAGACAGCACCAGGCTGGCCAAGCTCAGGGCCAATTCTGACCACGAGGCAGTGGGGGGCTCCTGGGGGCTCCCTGCTGCCCACTGGGGTGGGGGCCCCGAGAACACTCTGGGCTTCAGGGTGGATGATGCTGCGCTCCCCGTGGTGAGACCTGCAGGGCTGCCAGCTGTCACTCCCACAGGGAAGAGCTTGTTCGTCTCCAGGCCAAGCCCAGTGAACTTGAGCCTTAAGTGCGTTTCAGGGGGAAGGACAGAAGATGGTCACCTGGCTCAGGACATAGGTCCCAGGTCATGCTGGATGGCCAGCAGCGGTTCTGGGTTTACATCCACAGCCTCCTATGCACCCCTCAACCGGAGCACCAGAGAAGAGGCTGGAGGCCAGCTGCCGCCACACCCCTCGGGTCTGGACTCCCAAAGTGCCCTGGGGCACAGCCACCTAGGATGCCCACATTTTCCCACATTCTGTCACTGTTCTTGTCCAGCAAGTGAGCACAGTGTGTTAAGTATCTACTGCTGCACAGCCCAAAATTTAGGGATCAAGCCAGCATCTGTGAGCCAGGACCTGGGCACCAGGACCTGCCTTCGGGGTGTCCGCTTGGCCAGGGCAACTCGTCTCGAGGGTCCCCGGGCAGGATCTGGTCCAGTTACTCAGTGGATGTTGCTGGGATCCAAGCCTTCACAGCAATTGAACTGGGGACTCAGCTCCTTGTGAGCGGGTGACCAGCCGGTGCTCCTCCCCCAGCTGGGCCTCTCCATGGGGCAGCTAAGGGCAGGGCAGCTGACCAGGCGCAGCAGGGGAGCAAGTGGGAGAAAGAGGGAGGGAGAAAGGGAAAGAGAGGGGGACAGAGAGGCAGAGAGAGGTCAGGGTCTTTTGGAACCCGGTGTGGCAGAAACGTCTGCCACTTTCACGAGGTCCTGTTGTCAGCAGGAGGCCCAGCCCAGCCCACTCTCAAAAGCAGGGGACCATGAAGTGTGGAGGCGGCACAAGGGACCATCAGGCCATGCAGAAGTAATTAAAAAAGGTGTTGCCACCCTCCTAAGGGCTCCACCACGGAATGCAGTGCGGGGAGGGGACAGTTCTTGTGAAACCTCCTCGCTGCTGAGCCAGATGGGCCACAGAGCTGTCACCGGTCATCTGAGGTCCTGCCTCACACAACATTAGTGACTTGGCCGGAGACCCAAAGCCCACACCTCTCCCACCAAATCCCTCTGGGGTGTGGCACAGACCTCTCCTGCCCTTCCTCCCCCCTTAGAAGTGCCACCTGAGTCACAAACACACCAGGAAAGCTGACATTTTCTCTTCTTTGGGGGCTTAAAGCACTCGAAGTCATATCACTAAAAATAAAACTAATCTTTTTTAAAAATATATTTTATTGATTATGCTATTACAGTTGTCTTATTTCCTCCCCTTTATTCCCCTCTGCCCTGCACAGCCCCTCCCACCTGCATTCCCCTCCTTAGTTCATGTCCATGGGTCGCACATATAAGTTCTTTGGCTTCTCCATTTCCTATACTATTCTTAACCTCCCCCTGTCTATTTTGTACCTACCATTTATGCTTCTTATTCCCTGTACCTTTTCCCCCATTCTCCCCCCTCCACCTTCCCCCTTATAACCCTCCATGTGATCTCCATTTCTGTGTTTCTGTTCCTGTTCTAGTGGTTTGCTTAGTTCATTTTTTTAGGTTCAGTTGTTGATAGTTGCGAGTTTGTTGTCATTTTATTCTCTGTACTTTTTATCTTCTTTTTCTTAGATAAGTCCCTTTAACATTTTATATAATAAGGCCTTGGTGATGATGAACTCCTTTAACTTGACCTTATCTGAGAAGCGCTTTATCTTCCCTTCCATTCTAAATGACAGCTTTGCTGGATAGAGCAATCTTGGATGTAGGTCTTTGTCTTTCATGACTTCGAATACTTCTTTCCAGCCCCTTCTGGCTTGAAAAGTTTCTTTTGAGAAATCAGCTGATAGTCTCATAGGAACTCCTTTGTAGTAACTGTCTCCTTTTCTCTTGCTGCTTTTAAGATCTTATATTTACTCTTCGGTAATGTAATTATGATGTGCCTTGGTGTGTGCTTCCTTGGGTCCATCTTCTTTGGGACTCTGAGCTTCCTGGACTTCCTGGAAGTCTATTTCCTTTGCCAGATTGGGGAAGTTCTCCTTCATTATTTTTTCAAATAAGTTTTCAATTTCTTGGTCTTCCTCTTCTTCTGGCACCCCTATGATTCAAATGTTGGAACATTTAAAATTGTCCTGGATGTTTCTAAGCCTCTCCTCATGTTTTTGAATTCTTGTTTCTTCATTCTGGTCTGGTTGAATGTTTATTTCTTCGTTCCGCCCCAACTGTTGATTTGAGCCCTGATTTCCTTCACTTCACTCACTGTTTGTTCCCTGCACATTTTCCTTTATTTCATTTTTCATAGCCTTCACTCTTTCCTCTATTTTGTGACCAAATTCAACCAATTCTGTGAGCTTCCTGATTACCAGGGTTTTGAACTGTGCATCTGATAGGTTGTCTATCTCTTCTTTGCTTAGTTGTGTTTTTTTCTGGAGCTTTGAGCTGGTCCATATTTTTTTGTCTTGGTGCACCTGTTACATATGTGGTAAGGGGCAGAGCCTTAGGTGTTCACCGGGGTGGGGCAACCCACATGGCTGCATTGTGACGCTGTATGTGGCGGAGGGGCCTAAGAGGAACAGTGTCACTTATTCAGCTCTCTGCCAGTTTCCAGTCACTTTCTCCTCTACTCACAAGCAAACTGGGCCCTTCTGGTGCTGATTCTCAGGTGGGGGGGTTTGTGTACATTTTAGGACCCTGTGGGTCTCTCCAACGAGCTTGCCTGTGAGGCTGGGAGTTTCTCCCACCACCACAACCCCCACAGGTTTATTCAGTCAGAGGCTTTGAGGCTTTATTTCCTCACATTGGAACCCTGGGTTGTGAGGTCTATCTCATTCCCCAGTTGTTCCTCCTGGTTTATCTGCACACAAATGTGGGACCACCCAGTCTGTCAGCTGCTGCCTTGCCGCAAGTCCTATCCACTCAGGTGCTCATTTTTGCCCCTCCTACTGGTCTGGGTGAGTGTTTCTTCTTTAACTCCTTGGTTATAGGACTTCCACACAGTTCAATTTTTCTGTCAGTTCTGGTTGGTTTTTGTTTTTAAATTTGTTGTTGTCCTTTTGGTTGTGCGAGGAGGCACAGTGTGTCTACCTACGCCTCCATCTTGGCTGGAAGTCTCCGAAACTAACCTTAAATAATCTGTGATGTTAGCGTAGGGAGTCGCATGAAATCAAATGCCGCTTCAGCAGCCTCAGGTAGGAGCCTGTGGGTGGGGAGTGGAGGCCGAGCCTCACCCCACTCTGGCTCCACAAGACAGCAGCGTGCACCGAGGCAGGTTGCGCACTGCACAAGGGGGTCCAGAAAGGGGCTGGGGGTTCCCACTTGCCCTCTGTGTGAGGGTGAGTCTGTCAGCAGGAAGGCCTGTTCTGATGCATGAGAAGGCGCTGTCTTCTTTCTTTGTGTTACATGCTCACTACTCACGTTGTAAGCACCTGAGCAACGTCCAGATCAGTTAGATTTTTCTTGCCCTTATTTACTCGCAGGTGTCTCCATTTTTTCTCTAATGAGCTCAGTCTGGAGACGTGGAGATCCCGGTTGGAACTTGCCCCGGCCCCCCTGCCTCTGCCTGTGCTGGCTGCTGCACGACCTGTACCTGCACGCACCCTGGCCCTGCACCTGCCTGTGTGCTCTGACCTCAGGCGGCTCCTGTGGGCTCCAAAGCCACACCACGTGAGCTTGTTCATCCAGGCACATGGATTACTTACCTAACTTTAGTTCTCAGAGCCTGAGCTTTCCCAGACGAGAAAGCAAAGGAAATCACCTGCGTGCATGGGCAGGTGCAGGGAGAGGCAGCTGGTCCGCTGGTGCCGTAGGTTCCTGCTCCACTGACCCCTCAGGGTGGGTTCCAGGAGTGTGTTTCCAGGTGGAGGGGGCGGAAGTCTCCACAGTCTCGGGGGCCATTGGTTCTGTAACACAGCGGTAATTGAGCCAGCCCTCCCTTTCTGCTGGTGATTTGCGTGCCAGGGCGCTCACATTTCTCATCAGAGTGTCAAATGCTATGAAAGTGCTTGGGACACAAAACCGTTTTAGGTTGCTCCAGCCTGATGTCAGCACGGACTGCTCTGGCGCCTGGGTGACTCCCACCGCGACTGGTCTAGAAGGCAGGAAATAGGGTCCCGAGGGGTCTCCACTCTGGTTAGAGCCCGGATGTGCTTGTGTGGGCAGGGGGCGGAAGCATGGAAAGGGCTGCCAGGGTCGTCATACAAGTGACAGGACCCCACAAGTGAGTGCAGGACCCAGTGCCACATCCTGAGGTGCAGAGCTCAGCTGCTGAGGTGGGGGAGCTCCCCTCCCCCGCTGTGCTGCCTGACCTGGGAGGGGGCTTCACCCACACATGGGGACCAAGCTAACCCACAGACAGTGCCCAGGACATGTTTGGAGTCAGATATGACTGACTCCTACTATTTGTCCAGACGATGACACTCTCACCTGCTGGACTTGATATGGGACATGAGAGAGTGTCGCTGTTGCTGAGGGTATCCATCTTGTCACTGGGATGAGAGCCTGGTGACCCCCCTTCCAGGAATGGGGGTCACCAGGAGACAGGAGAGCAAATGTGAACGTGGATCCGGTCCCAGCAATGCAGCTTATGCCCCTAGATCCAGCTGTGCCTGACTGTGGATCAGCCTGGCTTTTGAGCAGTGGGAGTCGTGTGTGCTGTGACTGTTGAACAGCTTGGTCAGGTTTCTGTTCTCTTGACTGACACATAGATTTGAGAAGAGCTGGGTGTCCAAAACCAGAGAACCTGTCGCTGGAGAGGGCCCAGGCACAGTTGCCCACAAGCCCAGCTGTGTGGGTGTCTGGCCTCCTCTTGGGCATCTTGAGGGCTGGGGACTCCATCCTGCCTCAGAGCCGTTCACCTGGGGAGTAGCTCAGCCCCTGTTCTTTCCCTGAGTCAGTTGCCATGGAGCTTCCCGAGGCCTCAGGGGTCAGCACATGGACAGGAGCTCCCAGCCCAGCGCCGCGTCCTTGTGCACACAGGATGCTCCTCGGGGCCCAGGGCCATGTTTTCCGTCGTTAGCTCCCTGTGTGGTTGTACAGGACGGCTGAGTGCCGGGTTTCTTTCATCGCTGGTCACAGTGCATCCAGAGTTAATTGGCTGTGTCACAGCCTCCCTGAACAAGGACCCGGTTTAATTACAGAGAACAGGGAAGGCAGGAGGGGAGGGCCCACTTGAGCGGAGGGAACATTTATCTCTGAGGTCAGGTCCCCTCACTAGAGCTGCTGACTTCCTTCGAGGTCACAGAATGATTAGAATATCAGACCCCCACAGTGCAGGCCCTTCTCTGTGATGTCACTCCACCCAGCCAGCAGGTCCAAGGCCAGCAGAGAGGAGGCCTCTAAAGTCCGAATGTCTGCATTCAATGGCCCACCTTTGTTTTTAAAAGATTAAATGGAAATGGTTGAAAATGGATGATTAGTGGGTTTGTCAGAATCAGCAGGAGGAGGCATTGCTGGGTGGGGGGTCACCACAGGGGAGGTGGGAAGGGCTCTGCCCCCTTGCCAAGGCTCCCTCCTCCTGGTGGGAGTCCGTCTCCAAGTGTCCCAGGAGAAGGGGTGGACCGAGGGGCTGTGGGCTGGAGAGTCTGCTGCGGCCCCTCAGTTTGCTCCGACCCCTGGCTCAGGAAACTGCCCACTGTAGACCCAGGACCTGGGGGCATCTGAGCCCCCTTGTCCTCCCCTCCCTCCCCTCCTACAACCTTCAGCAAAGGGCGTGGCTCAACTTGTCCAATGTCTCTCACCGGAGCCCAAATGGCCTGGACCCTGTGGGGACTGCTGGTGACCTTCCTGTCCCTTTCTGGCCCTTCCCTCTACTTTCTGCCCAGCCCCCTATCCGCTGGCCTGGGGATCCATGACCTGCCTCCCTGGCCCATTCTGCCCCACGAATCACTGCCTGGGCTGCTAGGACCTGCTAGGACCGTTTCTGCTGCCTGACCCGGCCAGATGTGAGTGCCTTCGGGGCCCTTGCCCAGCTGTTCCTGCTCCTCAAAGCCCGGCCACCAGATCCAGGCACAGCTGTCTAGTCACTGACGTCAGGGCACAGGTGCACAGTGACCCACTTCATCCACCCTCTTGCAGTTCTGACCGTGCCCCCCCCCCCCCCCCGAGCAGGGGCCTGTGTGCTTACCCTGAGCCAGCCGGCCCTGCAGGCAAAGTTGGTTCTTTGTGCCACAATGTCCTCTAACGGGGACGCTTGCAACCCCTTCCTCTGGAGCGCAGATTTCCCTCCCAGCAGCCCCCACTCTCGGTTGCTTTAACTTGCGTTCCCTTGTCCCCACCATCAGAATGCTCACTCTCAGGCTCCCAGTTTATCCTCTGCCAACCCACTGTGCGGACCACCTGGCACCCAGGCCCCAGATGGGGGATGGGAACAGGGTGCCAGAGGGGAAGTTGTTGCAAGGTGCAGACTGGGGAAGAAAAGGGGGACAGGGATTGCGGGGTCCTGCCAGCAGCCCAGAGAGAGTATCTCAGGATTCCAGCTTTCTAGAAAATTTATTTTATTAATATTTGAATGTACAAATGGAAATAGAATAAATATTTCATCATTTCACCCTGCACAGCTGTGATACCTCTGGGCCCCTGTGAGTGTTCAGGGTAGATATCAGAAGCTTGGGAAGGAGATGGAGCACCTGAGGGCATGGGCCTCAACCCCGCCACCTCCTGGCTGCCAGGCTCAGCAGAGGGGCCCCATGTGCCTGCCCCTCGGACGGCATGTGCTTGCCGTCCACGGCTGCATGCCCAGGTGTCCCTTTAGCCAGGGTTCGCAGTTAGAAAGGACAGAGCGGGGCCAGCCCATGTGCCTGGTGGCATCCCCACCGGTGGCAGCAGGCTGAGGCCTTGAAAACAGCTCCCGGGGAAGGGCAGAGCCCGAGGACAGCAGCTTGCCTGCCAGGCCCCTCCCAGTTGCATCCCTGCCAGCAAGGGGAGCAGTGAGGGGGGCTTCCTGGACAAGTGCTGCCACCCCATCCGTGCACGTTGCAGTGACAGTCACAAATGCACAGGCAGCCACCTGGACAATGGTGTGAAGATGGACCAGTTTCCACATGAACAAGCCAAATCACTGAAGACCTGCTGTGGAACTTCACTCTGACCCAGAGAGAAGAGCAATCACAGGCCCCCCCTGACCTGGCTCCGCGAGGTAGCGGTTTGCCTACCTCCAGCTCGCATGAGGTCACACTCAGGGCAAAGGGCAGAACCAAGGGCTCTGCTCTGGGGGCCAACACAGGCGTTACAATGACTGACCCACACACCCAAACAACACCAAATCCAAGGGCCTCGCCAGCTCTGCAGCCCCCCTGGGGCGGCAGCTGCTCCCACACCACACCTGCCCTTGACTCACTGGGAAAGCCCTCCCGACTGCGGAAAACACGCCGTGGGCCTTGCTGGCAGCTGAGACGGGGCTTCAGATCCTGACAGAAAACACAACCAGAGCCCCCAGAAAGCGGCAGCGCCTTTTCGCAGGTGGCGGCAGCTGGAGGACACACCGAGAAAGGGCGCAGCTCCAGGGGTAGTGCGGTGCACGCTGTGGCTTGTGAGGTGGCATGCTGTGCCCATATGCGTGGCCTCTAGGCGTGAGACCCTGAGCCATGACGGTCTGTCTAGCTGCTGGCCTGGGGCAGGAGTGACCCCATAGTGACTTGTGTCCTTAGGGGAAGCCAACAAGCCCACTACGTGTAAAATGGGTGCAAGGCATGGGGCCCCCAAGGCGCCAGCTTAGTACGCGATCTTCCAGTGCGTGGGCTGCTCGCACACCTTCTCCTGGTCCCCACAGAAGCGGTTGTATGTGGTCTTGGGGTCCAGCCCTAGGATCTCTCTTTCCTCATGAATCCGAAAGGAGAATGTGGAGACGGAGGTGCCAATGAAGAACCTGCAAAGCAACAGTGGAGGTCACCAGAGTACATGGAGCGGGTCGTGTGCTCAAAGACCCCCAGACGCCTGCCCAGGCCCTGGGCCCTGGCACTCTGTGGCTGTCATCACGGCCGAGTGGCCAGGGCAGGAGGGACAGAGCAGAAACTAGAGGAGCCCACAGGCCAGGCTCGGGGCGCTGCCTGAGTCTCGGGTGCTCAGGAGACAGACAGCCTTGCAGGAGGCAGACTCGAGACACCTGCTAGATTCTGGCTCCAGCAGGGAGGGCTCAGAACCACTAGCAAGGCTGGGGCGGTGGGAAGAAATCACCTGCAGCTGCCAGCCCCCTCCAGCATGGCTGTCTTGGAACAAAAGCACAGAGTCTGCCCCGCAAGACATCCACCAGGTTTGAGTCTGTGGAAGGCAGGTGGCAGAAGCACTGAGCTCAAAACATCCACAGAACTCTGGGGGCTGAGGAGACAGGGCTGCCGGGCTCTGGCTCAGAAGCCTGAGGGGAGGGGGCTGGCCGAGGCACAAGCCAAGTCTCTCAGCCCCAACCCACCTCCGTCCCTGCAGGGACTGAGCCCACCCCCAACTCCACCTGCTCAGCGGAGGAGAAGGGCCTCTCACCCTGGAGGAGGGCGTCCCCAGACCCTCCCACAGCACCCAGCACACCCAAGGTCAGATGCACGTGCCGACCCATGAAAGCCAAACACGCGCAGCCACCTGAGAACCTCAGGGACAGAAGGAAAGCTCGCTACTCCGCTGTGAATTTCCATTTTGCTGCAGGTGTTCTTTCTGACCTCCTCCCAGCACCAACGGGCAGAGGAGTCCTCAGAGGGACCCACAGGGGGAGCCGGGGCCCGCTCTCCCTTGGGCAGGCCACCTCCTACAAGGGCTATCCCAAGACGGAGACAAGATGGAGGACCAGTGCTTTCCTACTCGGCATGCCCTGGGCCCAGTCGCCAAGGACGGGACCCAGGCGGGGCTGCTCCCGGCAGGCAGGACTGGGAATGCAGGTGGGCTGCACTGGCCCTCCTGTGACAACGTGAGGTAGAGGGGAGGCTTTGGGTGAAGCAACGGGGACAGTGCACCATGGGCCAAAGGAACGAAACCCTGAGACCATCCAAGGACCACTGAGCCCAATGTGACAAGGACTTCACAGTGGGGCAGACGCAGGGCAGCAACCAGTGTGAGCACAGAACTCTGTCTGTCCTGACTGTCAGGTCCTCAAGACGCGTGACCCTTGTGAAACACAACACGCGCGTCCTCAGCTGGGAGCACCTGGCGTGCGAGCAGATCCACTGATCGATGATGGCCACGCCCCCGTCTTTGTAGAGCTCCAGCTCCTCCCACGTGGGCTCAAACCTCACCATCTCCGGTAACAGCTTTTTCAGTTCCTCATATTCTGCAAATTAAAAGGAGAGGATGCTGAGCAGGGATACACAGGTGCCAACAGACGTCTGCCCACCAGGGTGACACGCTAATTCCTTGGAAACTGGCTAAAGAGGCAAAGAGGACAAAACCACAAAACTCAGGGTCCCCCTCCTGGCATCACAGGTCAGTGTCCACGCCCAGGTCCGCCCAGAGAGCAACCAGGGCGGGAGGAGGCGGGCGGACGCCGGCACTGCTCACCCGTCCTGACGGCATCTGTGGCCACAAACACTCTGTCCAGCCCATGGTTCTCCATGAGGCTGCGGATCCTCTTCACAGCACCGTCCAGACTGGGCACGTCCTCCCTGTGGCCCCAGATGAAGTCTTTCCTTCTCAGGTGGACGCCGAGGTACGGGCCCCCCAGCGAGGAGCCCAGCCTGACCTGGCAGAGGAGGACCGGGACTCGGTGAGGTGGACCTACGAGCTGCATCAGCGTCCAGGTGCTGGCACTCGGGGGACACAGAGCAGACGTGCGCGGTCCACACCCAGCGTCCTCCTCTGTGCGTCTCCGAGGCGCTCAGGTGGACAGGGTGTCTCTGCAAGGCTGGAGTCACTAATTATTGTACCCTTTGATCTGAGTGTAAAAAAGTAAATAAAACACTGGGAAAAAATAATACAAACTGGGTAACAAACAAAAGCCTTCCACTTAGTATTTTTCTAGCGAAGACCACCCACACACCTACTACCAAGCGCTCGGAAGACGCCATCCCACGTGCAATGGCCGAACGCCCCCTAGGAGAACAAACACGTGAAATGGCGTTCCTCTCTACGAAACTGTTGGCTGCCAAAAACCACAATTTAAAAAAGCGATGAATGATTTGTTAAAATTACAGGAAAACTCAACCTTTCAAAAAAAACAATTCTTAAAAGGGATGATGGTAGATCGAGTGGCTAAGCGGTGCTTCTGGGGGCTGTGGGTGAGCCCTGCTTTTCTCCCCTTGATGGCTCTTGCACAGGAGGGAACACAGACGCAGTAGGATCTCTCGCTGTCACCACGGTCTCCCTCCCAGAGCGGCCCTCGGGGAACCGGAAGCTGCAGTGATCTCCCGTTCCCTTCACTGCAGAGACATGGTCCTAGCAACTGCCCTGAATTTACACCAGCCAGTGTGTGTGGGGGGGGGGGGGGGGGGGGGGTCCCGGTAAGTGGCATCCATAGGAACTATAGCAACGAGTGTGGACTGTGTTAGGGGAGGTGACTCCGAAGGTGACAGTCATGCCACCCACCCCTGCTGTGAAGTAAAGGGCTCGTTATTACACATCTAAAGGACAGTTCACACTTCCTCTAATTACAAAGAGACAGAAACTACCTTCATCTTGGTCCAGTCCTCCACGTAGGGGATCCTGTCAGTCTCATCCGTGGAGTTAAGGTATTTACTTCTGAACTCATCACCCACCGCCCGCAGGTGCCTGGCAAACACCATGCTCCGCCGCGTCTGGGGGTGCAGAGACAGCCCAGCTGAGCGCCCCAGCCCATGTGCCCACCGGTGGGTGCCCGCTCAGCCCCCACCCCGACCCTCTGGAACAAGCCCCCGGGGACCTGCCAAATCCAGAGCCCAGTCCCAAAATCTAACGGAAACGCCAAGGACACCAAGCTGGTGCTCGGTAGGGCCAAGCCATGCACGGTCCTTACTCAGCCACGGGGCCATCTAGCAGGGTGACAAGGCCGCACCCATCAGCAAGTTGGTCAGCAAGGGGAGCGCTCACGAGGACATTAACCCACGATGGGCTCCACAGGCCAGCAGCCGTGCCCCCGTGCCCTCCCCCGCAGGGCCAAGCCCTGACTGAGTGTGCGACTAGCACTGTGGGGCAGCTCCTACAGGGGGACCGGAAAGGCCAGCGGGGGGCCCACAATGCTGAAGACACAGAACTGTTACATCGACGGTGACAACGATGACAATTCATACTTCTGAAGCAACCCGCCCACAAGGCACCCAGGTCACGTGTCCAGGGAGCAGGGGTCTCACCTGTCCTCCACCCAGCCCAGCCTGCACACGGGAGGCCCCACAGCCCTGGACGGGGTGGACCCTGATCGCAGAGAAGGTCTGCGGCTGCATGGGGGACATGACTCCCGTTTCTTCACCCCTGACCCAGAGCAACAGGGTGTGGGCACCCCCAGGAGGAGGGCAAGCCAGTTACTTCATGGCTCAGAGGCAACACGGGCACTGCCCTTCATCGTATGCCAGGTGTACAGACGATGGGACACAAACTACGTCTTCTTGAACACAAAATGCTGTGTTTCCCCTTCAAAAAACTGGCTGCCATAAATAACAAACCTGCAGCTCCTCAATGAACAAACCTAGGAACCCGTGAAGATGACAAAAATCAAGCCAGCTGCGTGACAGCTGCCAAGGGCACTGCCACGGCAGCCAGGGGGCGCCACAGCAGAGGGCCCCACAAACTGTCCTTATATAGGGCTGCTGGGAGGTGACCAAGCGGAGGGCACCCAAATCCCACAGGTGGGAGAAAACATCTGCCTTGAAGGTGAGCTCGGTGTTTTTTCTTTAAGACAGCTGAAATTTACCTAAAAACGTTTATATTTTTTTCAACACCAACATCTCCTAAGAAGCAATCTCTCCCCACATGCTAGGATCTGGGCGACGCTGGGAGCCAAGCGGGCTGAGCCAACCCGGCAGAGGCAGGTGCCCATCACAGTGCCCCCCACCCTGCCCCCGATCCCTCAGGACGCCTGCACGCAGCTCCCACGAGGAGAGACACCCCTCGCCCAGCAGAGCCCCACCAGGTCAGGCCCCGGACAGGCTGGAACAGTGTCCCCACCTCGCAGCCACAGGCTTGTCTCAGGACACACTTCCTGCCTGTCCACGGCAGTGAGGGCTGTGCCTCGTTTCTGAACCAGTGGCCTGAGGAGCCAGCTGCCACCAGTGCCACCACATCAGCGGCACGCTGCTGCCAGGAGAGGAGCCACTCTCCGAGCTCCGCCACACTTCATCCACAATGGCGTGGCATCCAGTCAGCCAGTGCCGGTGCCCCATCGACGCAGAGATGGAGCCCTCGTTGCAGAAACTACCCTACCGTCAAAGCTGAAGAGAAGTGAGCAGAACAAGCCCTAAACACAGACACTGAAGGAGGAGGCGCGAAAGGACAGGCTGATGCAGATGCAGGGGCAGCTGGCGGCTGACAGTCACCCGGGACCAGCACCCTGAGACCTGGCCACACCCGAGCCCTCACCCTGGGGCACCCGGAGTGTGGTGGGGAGAATTCATGGCCACACCCGCACCCAGTACTACTCAGAGCCTCGTAGCTTTGGTCAGCAAGGCTGAAAATAAGAGCGGTCGGCAGTCTTAAATTTTCAAAAACTGAACGAATGAAAACCCGGTAAGGCACTTCAGGACCATGCCCCGGCAGCACTCACGTCCCAGTACTCCTTCCCTCCGTAGTGGTCATGAAGGAGGTTCTCGGCTCTGTCTAACATCACGGACCTATTTTTGAACAACAGGAAAAGAGAGTGTTTAGCTTTAAAAATGATTACTGAACTTCACGTGCTCCAGAGAGCACTGTCAGCGTGGGGGCCTCGGGCCGGGGCCACCGGGGTGAATTCTGAGAGGGCGCTGACATCGTGGGTCACCAGGGTGCACGTGGGAAGCTACCGCTGACCCTCTCAGCAGCAGCTGCCGGGGCCCCCACACCCCAGTTCTGAGAGGGTTCCAATTTCTAAGTGGCTCTAAGCATTCACGGGGTCGCTCCTATCCCAGCCACTGCAGCAGGGGTCACGAGCCTACTTGTGACTATTGATGCAAAAACGAAAACAAACAAATCAGATAAGACTAGCAAACAGCCACCAGCAGCGAACTGAGGGAGGGACCCATGTAACCAATGGGGTTCACACCAGGAACAAAAGATGGTTCAACAACAGAAAATCCGTTACTTAACTCCACACGTCAGCAGGTAAAGGGCAAAGCCACCAACGGTGGCTTCCACAAAGACACAAGAATATTTACTCCTAGCTTAAAAAAACGGCTCCAGTAAAACAGGGACGAGGAACTCCTTACGCTGTTTGTGTTTCTCAAACCAAAGCTGGCACCTTCTCCAGTGCTGACCTGAGAAGCAAGGGCCACGAGAGGCTGTGCTTTAGTAGGCCACCAAACCACCTGCAGCATCAGCACGCACAGAGGGGACACTCCAGAAAGAGGCCCGCATCCACTGGGGACGGGTGACGCGGGGACAGGACAGACGTGGAGAGAAGGCCGTGCTGGGGAGATGGGGCAGGTGGCTGGGAGCTTCACTGCAACAGAACCAGGCCTCCGTGGTCTAAGGGAAATGTGGAAACTCGAAGTGGAACTTGAAAGAATTGTTAAGAATATTGGGATGGTAAAGGTTGGGGGAAAAACCCCAGAAACCACTGAAGCACAGACAGAGACAGAAATGGGCAAGATTTCAACAGGTTCAGAAAAACTTCAGAAGAGCTTTTCACTCTGAAATCAAAGAAACGCAAACTAACAGAGCAGGGACCCACTTGTCACTCGCCAGCTCAGGACCTCAGCTCCCTGCCCCGGTGGCCGCGTGGGGATGAGCCCCACTGGTGCCACGCACACAGCGCACACCCCACGGCCCCAGCCACATCTACTCTGGGTCCGAGCCTCCAGTTTTCCTCCCTGACTTTTGGGCAAAAATGTTCCCTGTTTGTAACACCCAAAACCAACCAACCAACCAAAGACCACCTCCTTGGGCTGGTTCAGTTAAGTCCCGTACATCTGGGCAGAGACCACCACAGAAGAACGCCGTGACCCCCTGGGCCTTCCACACCAAAGGACACAGACACACAGAAGAAACGCAGAGCATGACTCCACTTGTGTTTAAAAGAGGGTGTGCACACCCCCAAGCATTCGATAGAGACAAAAAAGCTCTGGGAAGAAATGGGAGTGCCTGGACATGGTGCGCCCCCGGGGTACAGCGCAGGAAGGGCCTGTTTCAGAAACAGTGAAATACAGTGCTGCCTGCAGAAACGAGCACTCCGCCATGTGCGCCGTTAAACCACGGCTCCGCCCTAGCCGTCCTGGCACGGGTACGTCTGAGTGCCGCCTTTACGCCTTTACCACTACCCTAGCTCCTAAATCAAGGGCCTGCCCTCTGGGCACGTGTCTCCTTTTGTGCTCGCTGTATTCTTACCCGCGAGACTCAGAGAAAAGTGACTAGTAAGCTTACACGTCCCTCAGGTCCAAACTTCAGCCAGATCTGCTTTTGAAACCCAAATGTCTTTTAGTGAGGATGCTGGCTTAGGACATCAGTAAAGCTAGAGCTCACAGCTGGGCCCCAGGATCCGTGCTCCTACTTTTCAGTAAGTGAAAACCTGGTTCCCGACAGACCCACGTGCATTTTGCCTACAAAGGCCTAGCACGCCCCCTGGTGGTCCTAATGCAGAGAAAATGGGCTGAAAGGGATGGGCGGGGCCCCGCCTGGGCAGGACCGTGATCCTGCTGTGACCCACAGAGAATCAGTCAGTCAGGCCTCGGAGATGCCCAAAGGCTTCCCTGGGTGTTGAGCTCCCCAAGGCTCAACAGCATCTGTGAGGCTGTCTGTCACGGGAGGCCTGCCCTCATGTGCCTGCTTCAGACTAAAGGCAGCTCAGAAGGGGCTCCTTATTTCAGGGTCCCATATCCCGCAGCTACTCAACCTGCAGGAAACTTCTAAGAACATGACTGCCTGGCTGCCAAGCCCCTGTCCCGCTCCAGAGTCTGTTTCACAAACTAAGCTGCAGGACTCAGGCCTTCACAGGCAGCTCAGCGCCACCCAGTGGCGAGTGAGGGCTGCTGCAGTCCGAGAGGGACCCAGCCACCAGGGGGACAGGACAGTGCAGGGGGGATAGGATGGAGAATCTGATACACTTCCAGCAGGAGAGGCCAGAAACAGCCACCCAGAGAAGCATCTCTGGGAAAGACTCCAGACACTTCTCTGACCTCACCAAGGTCAGGTTCAAGGGGTTGCAGGGGAAAGCCTCATTTCAGAAGTGACCCAGATGGGAAGCATCAGGCTCCTGCACCACCAAGCACTCAAGGCCAGCTCTGGCTGGATGCCCCCCCACCAGCTGGCTGCCCTAGCACCCCGGCATCGCGACGGGTCGTTCCGGAGCCCTCCCGGCCCTGCCCCTCCAGCTCTGCCCCTGCCCTCACCTGCCTCAGCCATCTGTCCCATTGCCAGGGAAGCACTTGGCCATCACCAGGACAGATGGAGAAAACAAGATGGGTGCCCTTCCTCGTCCAGCCCACCACCTTCATCCCTGTCCTCCCCTCTTCACTGCCTCTCTCCCAAAGGCCCCTTTCACCCCCACTGCACCCAGTGGGGCCTGAGCCGGTCTCCATCACCTCAGACAGGGGCCCCGACTGAAACAGGTGTGAGTCAGGCGTGGGTCGTGATCAGAGGTAGGGACGTCCGTGTGAGAATTTTTGAAGAAATCATCAATTTCGCCTGACCCCATGAGACCACTGAAGTTCTTCCAGGAACTGGGACAGTACAGGGATAGAAAGGCAGGGGCAGCTCCGAGGAGCACCAGACCACAAAAGGCACCTGCAGCACAGCCTCAGCACCACTGACCCAAACCGGGGGTCTTTTTCTGGCCTTTCCCCAAGGACACACACAGCCTCCTCCTGGAAGCCAACGCCTGTCCCGCCTGGCTGCGAGGTGAGTGTGGGGGAAGGGACAAGGGCCAACTCTCCAGTGATCCCACACAGGCCACAGCCATGAGGCGTTCCAATGCCACCAGGACAGAGCATACACATGCACACGGCCACACATGCATATATTCATGGTGCACCCATTCACACGAGCACACCCACACATGCACACACACACACATGCAGTTGGGTGTGCATAGGTTCACACATGCACAAAGTCACACATGCACACACACAAATTCACATGTGCATGCACACACATGCACACCCTCACATACTGGCCCATCACTGAGCAGATGGTGCAGGCACCTACCGTGCTGACGTGTTTCTCAAAAGCACAGGCGCGATGATAGACGCTGATCCTTGAACAGACAGACAGGACACGTTTAGACCCCTTGTTTCTTCGTAACCCCAAAACCATCCTCTGGAAAAGAAGAGCCACAGGAGCCCTCAGTTCAGCTTGTTGCCACAGGCAGAGTGACCCCTGGATGCACACGCGTCATCTCGACCTCGATACGCTCAGTGTTTCTCGTGGTGACAGCTCGTGGGTCGTGATCAGAGGTAGGGACGTCCGTGTGAAAATTTTTGAAGAAACCATCAATTCCACCTGACCTCATGAGACCACTGAAGTTCTTTCCAGGAACTGGGACAGACAGCAACGGAAAAGCAGGGGCAGCCCAGAAGGAACCGATGGAAGTGACCCTTCATGCTTCAGTGCCAGAGTTGTGAAGGTGACGGTCCCTAAACACAGCTCTTCTAAAGAGCTGCTGGGTTACACAAGGTGTTAGAGCCACTGAGGCGGCAGCCCTCCCACCAAGAGATCTTCTGATGGCAACTTATAACTGCGGTGACAAGACCACCATTTCCAGGACCTGGTTCAAGCGCAACGAACACTGGGAAAGGTAAACATGTCTCAGGCAGGTGTTTTCAAAATGGCCCGAGGCCTCTGTGAACGGGGGACAAGGAGGCTGGCGCACCACTGGGAGGCTGAAAGGGGACCTCCCCCTTAAGAGGCAGGCAGCGGCTGGTGGGTGGGGAGTGTGGTCACGTGGTCACATGTGCCACTCCAGATGCTGGGGGATGACCTCAGACCCATCACTGGGCACGTGGAAGGCTCGCCACATCATACCTGTAGTACTCGTGCTTGTCCTGCGAATACAGCAGCGGGTCGAGGCAGGGCCGATCGTCAACCTTCTCTTCCCAGGTCCCCTCTTTCCACCCTTCTGCGTAACTTTGCAGGACGTACACCTGGTCGATGAAGGGCCCACCGGACTCTGGAAGAGACCAAGCACTGACAGTGAACGGTAACCTACGCGCACATGTGGCCCGCGTCGGACCACCATTGACGGAGAACCATCACTTCACTTAAGGCCCCCGTCTTTCCTAGGACTGGAGGAAGCTTACCAAAGCAGAGCTAGCACGGAACACATGACCTCAGAGCACACGGTGCCTACAGGGGGTGAGGGGCTCAGCGCGGGCTGCTGGAGCTTGTCCAGGCCTGGGCTGCTCCCGCAGGCTCTTCACCGCCCTGACCTCTCACAGCACCTGGGCTTGCCCTCAGGCTTCTCTTCACCCCTGCAACCCCACTTTCCTCATGCCAGCCGCAGACCCCACTCACTCCCCCTCATCCTCCTCTCAGGGGCTCCTCCTCAGCTGGCCCATCGTGCCTCCAGGGCATCAGCATGCTCCCTCCCTGGGGCCTCTGAATTCCCGCCTGGACCACCCCCCACCCCCAGGGCTTGCTCTCGACCCCTGTGAGGCCATCCAAACTGCACCTCCCTGGACACCTTCCCAGGCCATAGCCACCAGCATCCCCGACACTGCGGGGCCCCGTCCTGCTTTCCTGCTCTCCCTGCACTCTTCAGCATCTCACATGCTGCATGCTTCGGTAACTTATTTACTTCTTTATTTGCTGCTCCTCGTTCCCCACAGGAGCTCCAGGAGAGCAGGGGCCTAGGTCCCCCTCACCCACTGCTCCCACCCACACCTAGAATGTGTCCGCCACATCTGTGGTGGTCAAAGATTTGTTCAAAGACAGAATGAACAAGCCAAGTGATGAGAGAGCAACAATGAGTGAGATTCTGGTGCCTTTTGCACATTCACTCTTGCTCAGGCACTAACACCTGCATGGCGGTGGCACTTGATGCCAGAGCCCCAGGGGCTCCTCTTAAGCGCGGGGGAAGTGATGCGACACCAAGAGGCCGGTATGTGGCCGGCTGCTCTGCTGCACACGCCCCAGCACCCCATCCTAGGATGGGAACCCAGGTCTGTCTCCCTCTGAAGGGAAGGAAACAGCTAAGCAGAGCCAGCTAGTCGGACAGGGTGGAGGCAGAGCCATTTGGCCGGCCTCCAAGCACATCATTCAGGGCACTCTGTCCTCCCCCACCCCCCTTGGCAGCTCCAGCTCCAGGAATGGAGTCTGGGGAACAGGAGGGAGGACACCTGCCTCCCATCCCCACCTACTCGCAGTTTCCAGTCACTAGGCACAATCTCAAACGGCCAAGGTCCAGCCCCATCCCTGTACCCCCACCAGTCAGGTAACCAGCCACCCCACCCTGCAGGAAGGTGAAGGGCAAGTTCTCTGAGAGGCTCCATCACTCAGGTTCAGACCAAGGGCAGACAGTTTCCTAGACTAAATCACGTCGGATTAAATACCCGGCTACATCTTTCACCTCGGGTTGGGGGAGAAAGCGTTCCAAGAATGCTTTGTAAAGCCTGAGTTTGCCTCTTCTGAGCAGATACTCCCCATGTTGTTCTGGGCCTGCCGCACGCATAGGGCTGACTCCGACACAGAACCCTAACAAAGTGACAGGGTCTACAGCGCAGCAAGAACAGAACTGGAAAAATGAAGAGGTGCAAGCCACCATCCTCAGATTCTAAGCTGCCCAGGTCCCTGCAGAGTGGGAACTCGGTCAACCTTCCACAGTATGGGCAGCAGAGACCGGATCCACCAGTGACCATTACAGAGCATCAGCAGCTGAGAGACTGGCTCATCAATAAACAGAGTATCAGTGGCTTGAAGACTGGCTGGCCCTCCTAGGCCTCTCCAGGGAAGGGGAAAAGAGGCATCACTGACTTTTTATGTCTTCTAAACAAAGCAACAGTAAGTTCTAAATACCTTTATTCTAAAAAAGACTTCAACTCTTCTCTCTCTAAGAAGTTAAAAAGGGAAGACTAAGCAGGACTAAACGAAACAACGTACTGTTGCAAGTCTTCGCCAGCACTGCAGTGGACATCACAGGTCAGTGCCACGCACGCGTCCAGCTTCCCTTCAGGCGGAATGGCCTCTCCTGTGCAGGGAGCCGAGTCCCGCTGGGACAGCCCCTCTGCGGCAGCGGCGTTCTCGCAGCAGCTCTAACCGCGCTTCCCTGCCCCACCAGGCTGCCGGGGTTGTCAGAGGCGAGGGGACTCAGAGCTCAGACACTTCGGATCTGCTTCTTTAGAAAAGCTGAGGCAAGGCCGAGCCCACTGTGTAGTGTGGGAAACGGAAGGATACAGGGCCCCTCCGTAGAGCAAAGGCGACGACAACGGGCGCAGTGAGAAAGCCCGCGGGCCAGCTCTCGGCCTGGCCTACCGTGCACAGCAGCGCCACCACCTCACCTGCAATGAACTGCTCGTACTCAATGACAGGGATGTTTCTATTGAGACTTGGAAGATCAAAAAAGTCGGACCAGGGAATCCGGACCTGGTGAATGTCAGGGCTCTGCCAGTGGTAGAGACGACCCCACGGGGGTAGCACCAGCACCCACTCCTCAGTCTTCAGCAGCGTCTTCAGGAGGGAGGCGATGCGGATGTAGACATCCCGGCGGAGGTTGAAACCCTCTGGGGGGTTGACATCATACAGAAGGTACCTAGCAGGGAGGAGCAGGACAGTGATGCTTCGGCAAAGAGGCCTCTGGACAGAAAACCCGGATGCACCCATGATCCATAGCTGATCGCCCACCCTGGGGCTTTCTAGTCTGTGCAGTGGAGGCAGCTTCCCACCCACTTCCATCTGACCGATGACTTACAGAGCCCACAAGTAGAAGCAGCATCTGCTTAACAACTAGCAACAATCCACAATTAAGCCCAGAAATCTACAGCCCATTCACACTCCTAACAATTACTGAGGACCCCAAAAGACTTGTTAATGCTATAGATAATTCCTGTGTTAAAAGTTAACGTAAGCATGTTAAAAAGAATAAACCTATTATAGGATATCATTAACATTTTAAAATGAAAAGCATATTTTTCAGGACAAACATAATTGGTGAAAAGAGTGGCAATGCCTGTCATTTTTGCAAGTCTCCTTTCGGTGTGGTGATAGCCGGATTCTCATATCTGCTGCGGCATTCAACATGTTGTGGTCTCTGGAAAAACCTCCCAGTAAACGTGTAGGAGAAAGAGAGTGAAAAAGGCAAGGACCATCCTGTGTTACAATAAATGTGGCATGACACTTCAGGGGGTCCCTGGGCACACTTTTGATAACTGCTGCGCTATCCAAAGCAATACTACCACTACAAAGACCCAGGTAGGAACGCTCAGCTTCTACCACAATAGTTACCGCCAGCCTCACTCCTCTCTTCTCCACACTAGTTTTTCCCACAACTTGTTACTACTGATGAAGCTGTGTGTCTCTGGCTTGGGCCTGCAAATACCCGAAGGAAGGACCCATCCACCATCTCTGCAGCCCCTCACCCAGCACAGGTCTGTTCTGTACCAAGATGACCTATACTGATCCCTGTTGTATTATGCCTGAGACTTGAACATCCAACATCTGGATGGAGACTGAAAGACTCGTACAGATAAACAAGGCTGCACTTTCTTAAGAACCACCCCCTTCGAACATCTGATTCGGAGACTCCTCGAAACCCGGGCAAGAACCCGCATCATCTAACAGGGTCCTCGGGCCTGCCCCTTAACCCTGACCCACAGCCAGGCCTTCCTGAGGTCTCCTGGGGTTGCGACCGCCCAGACTGACCCGGGCTGACGTCCCCCTCTCCCGCCCCGGTCACGAACCCCGCCCCCACCACTCCAGAGCCGCCACCGCCCCGGGAGCCCCGGCCGATTGCGCAGAAGCGCGTTTACCTTCTGCGGGACGCTGCCCCCGACAGGATGTCGGCCGCCGACTGGCCGGGCCAGAACTCCTCGCCCGAAGCCCACGCTGACTGCCAAGACACTGCCCCAAGAAGCAAGAAGACGACGCCGAGCGCCGCCATGGCCCCGGGCGGCCACGCACTTCCGGCGAGCACGCCCCGCCCCGGAAGCACCCGCCTGTTGTCCCGGCGGATAGCATCACCTGTAGCCACGGCAACGCGTAGTGTCTAGCCTAGCACATGTGTCCTGCGTCCTGGAGCCTGGATGCCTGCGGAGTCAAACACGCACGGGAGCTGGGGTCCCTGGACATGGTACGGGCCTTGGATGGGCGGGGCCGCACGTTCAGGAGCGCGAACGTCGCCTCCTGCGGGCTGGGGAGGGCCTGAGCTCTGCGTCGCTCTCCTGGCCAGTGAGGCGGAGCTGGGGCAGCCCTCGGGCTTTGCTGGTAGGTGCCCGGCCTTGCTCCAGCCCCTGGGCTCCTCGTGGTGACTCTACCCCTGCCCATTCCAGGAGGTCGAGGTGCCTTGTGAGGCCCCTGCACCATTGTTTCTTCCGGGAACATCTCCCGGAGAAAGAGGCCCGGGGCTCTGCACGCCGGGCACCCACTCCCCAGTTCATCACCCGTCACCCGTCACCCGAGGGAGGTGTGCCTCCTCTCTCCTCCCCTACCCTCCCGCCTCTGCTGATAGACTCCGGGATTATGGTCTTTACCAGGAGTGACTGGGAGAGGTTTTGCGCGTGTTTCATTAAGAGAAAAATGAAATCTTTATACGAAGTTACTTCTGCACAACAGTCTCTGAGGGTTAAGGTTTATTGACTGGGTGTGTAGTTAGGAGAAAGGGCTGTCTCACAGGCGACTCCCAGCAGCATCCATCCGCACCCACTTGGCCACCAGAGGGCAGGAGAGCTCTTTCTTCCCAACCTCAGGCTCCCGTGGGATTGAGGGGAAACAGGCGGAAGGAACAGGGCCATGTGACGAGCCTCCAGATAGGACGAAGGAGCTGGGTGTCTCAGACCTGGGCCCACGTCTTTCCTGCCCTGGGAACACCCAGAGCTGCCTCTCCCTGGACTGGCCCAGCTCCCTGAAAGAAGAGCCGCAGGACCGTCACCTAAGAAAGGGGAAGGAACCCCCATTTGGCCTGAGGCCCAGGCTGGTGTGGTTTGTGAGTCTTAGGGCCATTGCTTTGATCCCCTTTGGACCCTAGGGTCTCATCTTTCCCACAGTTCTTAGAAGTTCCAGCGCTGGACACCCGAACCCCAGCCCTGGAGTAAGAGAGACACGGGAAAAACTCTGAGCCCTGGAGTCTCTGAGGGACAGAGAGACTCTTCTGGAAGCTGGGATTCTACAGTAGGAAGCAGAGTGAAGAGAGGAAGGGGGGACAGACACCGGCAGGGCTGGGATGTGTGTGTATGTGTGTGTGTCCTCTTCAGAGAGGGGAGCAGACCGCATGTCCTGGGGGAGCCCAGTGCTCCTGCTGCTCAGCTTGGTCCAATCATGTCCCCAGGCTGCAGCCACATTCACAATCACCTCCCAGCCCATGGGGTAGAGGGAGTCCTAGGGTGGGGCGGAGGAGGAGATGGAAGGGGCAAACTTAGGGAGGCCTGGTCAGCAGTCACAATGGCGGGGATGGAGTAGAGGTTGGGGCAAGGAGGAGGACAGGCTGAGAATCTGTCCCACGGTGCCTCTGAGGTCAACACTGGCAAATGTCAAAGACTGCATACATTGTTTCATTAAACAGGCTGCTTATTTATGTTTGGGAGCCGGTTTCAAGGACTCATCTCAGCCCTCTCAGATGATAACATCAACAGAACCACAAACAGATGGGGTGGTGGGGAGGGGGGTGTCTGGGTGTTCCTCTTTGGAAGGAAGCGCAGCACAGGGACTTCCAGTGATTCAAAAGGAGACCCCACATGGGTACCAACTCCACAGGACCCTTGCCCTTTTTGCTCTGGGGCTCTGCATCTGACCAGGATTGCAGATTCTTCCAGCAGAGTCCCCCAAACTGCAGAGGGTGGATCATGGGGGGCTACATTTAGGCCCAGGCCCATGAGAACCCAGAAAGGGGTGGAGGGGCCCTTATCCAGGGTCTCCTTGGCCTACTACACTGTATTTGGGTCGCAAACTCCTCTGCACCCTGAGGGACCCCCAGAAGCAGGTGTGGCTGGGGACTCTGCCCTCATCTGCCAGTGAGGAGCAGCCGGCCCATCTCTGGGGCCCGGAGAGAAGCTGTAACCGTGTGGAAGGGAGCGTGTGAGCGAGGGTGCTTTGTGCTGGAGGGTGAAAGTTTCATTTTTCAAATGCACAGCCAGTTGTCACATCGTCATTTATTGAAAGAGGTACCCTTTCTTTACTGACATGAGATGCTACCTTCATCATAAATTGAGTTCCCTGAACTGTCTGGTGCTGCCCTGGGTCTTCCGGTCCTGACCTGTGCACCTGTTTGCGCATTTCCGCACAACAGCCGTGCCCCCACTGTGACGACTCCGCACAGATTCCTTGTCCACACCCTCTCAAAAGCGTTTCTCAGCTAATCTCACACACTTTCTCTTCCCTATGAAGTGTGGAACTCAGTGTTTCTATCCACCCCTGTCGGGAATTTTTCAGGGTCACACGGAGCGGTGGGCACACTTTGGAAGCTGATGAGCAGGGGATCTGGAACCTGGCTCCGGGGTAAGTCTGTCTCTCAACTTATTTAAACTTAAGTAAAGTTTTCTAGTTTTCTTTTATGTCAGATTCACTTAGTTCTTTGTCTGTTTCTGGGTTTAATTGCTATCATGAATGGGACATTTGCTCATGAAACATCATAATTTTATATATTGTTGTTTTAATAAATGTCATTGTTCTTGTACATTGACTTTAGAATTGGTCACTTGTAATTCTAGTGATTTGCCGGTTGGTTGTTTTAGATTTTCTAGACAAATAGTCATATAATTATGCAAATAATTGTATTTTTATCTGTCTTTTTAGTATTTGTACTATATTTCCTTGTATTACCGCATTCGCTAGGATTCAAACATAAGATCAGTCATCTTTTTCTTGTTTCTGGCTGTGGTGTGAATGGTTCTAATGCGGGGGTCTGCAAACCATGGCGGGGGACCAGATCCTGCCCACAGTGGTCTCTTTTTGTAAATAAAGTTTTACGGGCACACTGCCAGGCCCATTCATTTACACATTGTCTAATGGGCGCTTTCATACTGTGGCGTCAGTGTTAAGTAGTTGGGATGGAAGCCATTTGACCTGAAAAACCTGAAATATTTGCTCTCCGACCCTTTGGAGAAGTTTGCTGACCCCTGTTCTAATGCATTGAGAACATTTGTTAGAGGTTGAGGAGTTTTCCTCCCATTCTTAGCTTCCTGAGGATTTCTGCTTGTGTGTGCTTGAAACTTAGTAATAAGAGTTACATTTCGCCTAATGCTTTTGCGAGACTGACTATCTTTTGAGATGCTCAAGGATTTTCCTCTTTTTAATCTCTTAATGTAGCGACTCATCCTTGGATTCCTGCGATGAGCTTTACTTGCCCCTGATGTATTGGGTGCTGTTTGTTCATGCATTTATTCAGGGTAATTATGTCCCTGTTATAAATCACATGTTCCTGTCAGCGTGTAGGCATTTAGCCTGCCCCTGGGGCATGTGCTGAGAAAGGTTCATGTAGTAAGAGACAAACGATCGTGTGACATCTGCCAGTCCCCATCCAGAATCTGGGAAACACCCAACTAAGTGGCAACGTAAACCTGTTGCAAAACCTTGTCACCAACATGGCGAGAGCAACGTGAGCGTGTGGTCAGTGCGGCCACAGTGCAGGGGCTGACGCAGGTTTGCAGACTGCATGGCCTGGCTCCTTTTCTGTGGGAGAGATAACAGGCTTCTGGCTGAAGGCGCCAGACCACAGTTGGAGCTGGAGAAGGTGGGCTGGGCTCTTATCACAGCCGGCTGCCTGGGAACCTTCCGGACCAGAGAGTCACGTCTGGGCAAGTAGCTCCAAAGGGGCTTAGAATCAGAGCCCGCAGCAGCACCCAGGATCTGGCATGTGGGGCAATTTCACGATCTCATGAATTTGGTGTCCAATGCTGACCACTAAGGCACATTGAGTAAGGCCAGCACATGCCGAAGGCGTGCCCAGTGAGCTCTTTGGGCCTCTTGGAGGTGGGCACACCCCACATGTTGGTGGGGACCCTGGGCTGCGAGGACATAACTGAGCTCCCAGGGGCTTGAGCTAAGAGATGGATGTTCTGGAGTTTAGAGGTAAATAGCCAGAAGAGGGAGAAGCAAATGAACCAGGATGCCTCAGATATATCCCAGCCCTCAGTACCTCTATTGCTCCGTCTCCCTCTCCTCACCCTACCCTCTCCCATCTCTCTCTCTCATCTCTGTTTATCCATCTCCCCTGCCCCACCATGCATGGGCACTCACTGCTCAAGAGGGCAGCTGCATAGAAGTTGGTGGAATACACTTCCAGAAAGATGGGCTGGGCACAGAGCACGTTGACAACAGGTGGCAGAGATGCTAGAATTAGGTGGGCACTGGATAGAAATCACCTGCTTTTACAGACACAAAAAACTGTGAAATAATTAGGCACGTCTAGCCCTGACCCCTGTCTTGTCCCCAAGTACCAGGCCACCAAGCAAGGTGCATGTTTTCCAAAGACAAGAAGTTTCTGGAGGTAGGGGCCGGGCCCTGGACTCCTCAGGAGTGCGGACTTAGCATTTAAGCCTGCACCGTCACCACCCAACCCCCAGCTGGTCCTGGAACGATGATGGCCCAGGTCTGGGAGAGATTTCCCAGAGCTGACCAGTTCATCCAAACCCCTGGAGGCATGTGAGAATTGTCCCATCAAAGGGCAGGATGGAATGTCCGTCTCTAACTGGGCAGCTAGCTGCAAACCACGACTTTCTATCTTAATCCCACAGGACTGGGAAAACCCGGATCACAAGACCATCAGACAAATTCCTCTGAGAGCTAGCAGGCACTGATCAGGCTCCTGGGAACCTCCTCTGTCCTGGAATTCAGCCCCGCCCCAGGCATCTTCCCTGCCCCTGCCCCCACCCCATGGGGCTCTCCTGCAGGCACCCTGCTTTCCTCGGCCCAAATTCATCCTCATCCTCGCCACCTTGCTTCCCCAGCCCTGGGGAATCTTGGAATAGCTGGCGAGGATGCTGCCCTGGGCCTCCCCTGCTCCCACCCCTGTCCCAGGCACCCCAGCAGACCAGGTCCCAGTCCCCCCACCACTTCCTCATTGACTAACCCTTCCCTACCGGTTCATCCCCATCCTAAACCAAAGCAGCCTACCTGAGGTGAAATTTGCGTGTCGGTGGGGGCCACGTGCGTCCCTCTCTGTGCTGCCCCTCACGTCCCCCCGGCCCACCAGTGCTGCCCTGGACAAGGCCCATGGCCACTTCCACATTTCAAATCTGGGCAAAGCTGAGTCTTCACCCACCCCAGCCTGACAGTTGCCTTGGCCCCTGCCACTGCATTTGGTTTTGGGGGGTGCTCTTTGTCCCCTCTTGTTGGTCTCTTTTGCTGCGGCCTCCCTCTCCTGTCACACACTAAGTCCTCTGTAGATTTGCTGAAAATGGGGGAAGGAGCAGCCCCGGCCCAAGTGTCCGGGAGGATCCGTGGGCCCTGTATCCCAGGAACCCTCTTGTTCCGCCCTGTGGGAGGGGTGGGGTGGGGACTGCACTCGGGCTGCTCCCCCCATGCCGTGCGCTGCCCAGGCCATGGCTTCTTCAGTCTGCACAGCACCCTGGGAGGAGCACCTGTCCCCAGGTAACGGGGACACGAAGGAGGTGAGAGATGCTGTCTCACCCTGGCCTCTGACCTGCCGTGCCTGCCTCCCTGCCAGCACCTGGCCCGCTCTCCCTGGGGTCTCTCCAGCTGGCCCCCCAGACTGCAGCATCCTCCCGGCAGACACTGGACCCAGGTCTGGCTGGCCAATGGGCATGTCTTCCTCTGGGTCCTGCCATGAGCCAGGCCTGGAAGTCAGGGCCCGAGGTTAGGCCTGGCTGGGGTCCCTGAGGACGCCCCAAAGGCAGCTGGCAGTGGAGGCCAGACAGTGCTCACCTTCAGGGGCACGTGGCCTTGCAAGCAGTCACCACTCCAGCGGTGCCCATGAGCACAGGTACAGGGCAGGTGGCAGCAGGGAGCTGAGTCCTGTGGTTGGTAGGAAGGCACCCTGATCCCCATTTGCCTGTGGCCTTCCTGGGACGAGGCTGCTCAGCCACAGGGGTCAGACTTGGTGCGCCCTTCTCCACACCCTGCTGCCTTCGGTGCAGCCAGGGCCCTCGTGGCTGCTGCCCAGGGCTGCTTGTGACATTCTGGGTCACAGTGTCAGCCAAGTGCCCCCGGGCCACGACACTGGCTCTACCCAGAGGAGGGAGGCTTCTCTGACCAGCACTTAGGGTCATGACCTTCGAGTGGCCAGGCAGCTTGGACCCACGCTGCAGACAGCGAGCGCAGCACGACAGGGCTGGCACTTTGAGTGCTGCCTCATGGCTGTGACTGGCTGTCGGGGGCCTCGTCTGGCTGCGGGCGTGTGCCATGGAGAAGGGTCAGATGTGCTTGGTGGGGGGGCGGGGCCGGGTTGGGGGGGTGCCAGCCAGACTGGCAGGCTGAGAGGGGTGGGAACTGGGATGCTGACATGAAGTCAAATGAGCGACTTCGTGATGAGTCCCAGCAGCGCTGCTGCCCTTAGCAGTTAAAATATTTACTTGGAGATGCTGGAGTCTGAAACTCAGCTTCCCAACAGCCAGAAGAAGGGGCGGAGGGGTGGGGCCAGGCAAGGAGGCATTTGTAGGTGGTTTTATCCCAAAAATATTCTTTGAAGCCGCCACCCTCCCACTCAGAGGAAATGGCCCAGCCCTCGGCAGGCTGACAGGGAAACTGTCCCCCCGGCCTCGCCCTGGTGCCATAATGCGGCCCCAGGGACTGTCCCTAAACACTGGCCTCACTCTCTGGAGTGTGGACAGGCCCCTCCAGCATCTGGAGGGAACTGCTATCACTGCTCTGATCAGGACAGGCCTGCGACAAAGCCAGCTGCAGCCTCCAGGGCCCCCATTCGAGCATGTGGGGAACCCATCAGCGTCTGTGTGTCAGGAGGCTGGATGGCTTTTCCTTCTGTTCCTTTAAGCTCATGTGCATGGTCCTGGCCAGGAGTTGTTGAGGGGGGTGGCTCTTTGTGGAGTGCGGGGCGCCTGGCTCCATGCCGGCGCCACAGGCTCACAGGAACAGGGCCCACGGAGAGGGCCGGGCCAGCCGGCCGTGCGGTGACAGGTGCCACTGTCTATGCCCTCACCCGACAGGTGCTTATTTTGTTGAAATAAGGACAGAATAAAATTGGGCAAAATTATCACCTGGGTTATAGAAATCAGGGCCCTGTGAAATTGGCACATGCACCCTATGAAATGTGCCTGGGGACCTTTACTGTGATATTTACCAAAGGGGAGAGGAGTGACGAGCAGCCGACCAGCTGCCCACTGCTCCTTCCCGGCCCTCCAGCCCAGGCCAGACCCCATGGCACCCTCTTGGAGCACCGATGGCCCGGTGGGCCTGGCACATCTGTCCTCTCTGCCTGCAGTTCCTGCCGGCTTTACAAGCTGCTGCTTCATGCTGGGGCTTAGCGCCCTTCCTTCCAGCTCCCATCACATCCCACAACCCTACCCTTTGCAGAGCAAAGCCTTTCCCAGGATCTCTAAAGCTCTGGATGCTGCCACAGTGGATGGTGCTGGTTTCCAGAGCCAAGTCACCACTGAGCTCACCCAAAGATAGTGCTTGGGAGTCCTCTTCTTCAAGTGCACTGGTTCCCTTCGGCACACCCCAGCCCCAAGCAGCCTTTGGGGCCAGTTTGAATGACCTGCTCCCAGAAACCTGGGAAGTCAGGCCAGGTGGACCCTCCCATCACACAACCAAGGGCATCTTTTCCCTCCAGCACCTTAAAATAATGGAATAAGATTGGGGCAAGGCTGACCACTCCCCGGGGGAAGCTTCCTGCAGACAGGCACCCTGTTTCAGTCGCCGCTGGTCCACCATTGCAGCAGGAGGGTTATTCTTGTGATCCATCTCAGTGCAAGAAGGCCGCATCTCTGCAGCCTGGGGGCTCCCGACGGTGTCTAGGCCACAGTGTAAATCTCCTGTTTCACACCTGTTGTGATTCTGCTTGTCGTTTGTTTGAAATTGTTCCATATTGACTCCTTGTGGAACTAACTTGATAATCAGCAGAGATAGGACTCTTTGTAAACCACATTGGCTTAGCTGGTGTGTCCTTCAGGTGGTCACAGGTTGTGTTCTCATCCATGCACGGGCAGACTTGGGGTGCTGGGGAAGATGTGGGGCCCATGCTGGCCACCCACCTGGGCCCAGGGAGGGCTGGGCGTGAGCTGTGGTCAGGCGTTCTCCTGGGCCCACTAGAAAGCATACCCCCCTGAAAGTGCACACACCCAGCAGCTACAGGGTAGGCGGAGGTTGGAGTGGATGCAGAGGCATGACGGCCAAAACCCCACACTCGGAGGGGGGCCCTGGCTGGGAGAAGCACCGCCTTCAGGGGGCAGAGAGCAAGCAGAGCCAAGGCAGGGTCCAGCCCTGCTGGGTAGGGGGTGGTGCTTCAGGAGGCGAGCTGGTGGGCCTGCCAGACACATACAATCAGAACTTCCCGATGGAGGGGGAGGCGGTGGTAACCACTAGGGTCCCACTGCCCCAGGTGGGAGTCCCCAGCCTCCTGGCCATCCCCGCAGAGATTCTGGGTCAGGGCTCCAGGAGGAAGCCTGGGAATGTGGATGGTTAAGAAGAGCCTGGTGGGAGTCTGACTACCAGGGAAACGGGGACCCACTGAGAGTGGGTTAGGGGCCTCCCTGGAGCTCTGGGACCACCCCAAGGCTAGCTAGTGAGCCCCTGCGTTCTGGAGGTTGGGGTGCCAGTGACCCTGGGCCTTCCTCCACCATCTGGCCCAGCTCAGCTGTGCGGTGGAGGTCAGTGACAATTGGCCTGTGGACGGTGGCCCGTGTATCTCCCTGGCCCTCAGGGCGTGGTCCTGGGAGTGAGAACCTCTGGGAGTGAGAACCTCTCTGTGGGTCTCTGCCGGGGAGCAGTGTCCTCCCCCTCCTCCAGTTCTGCAGAAGGCAGGTGCCAGCCAGCACCTCCAGACAACAGCAGCCTCAGGGCCAGCGTGGGAACCAGCCACACGAGGAATTGCTTTTTCTTTTAATGTGCTTTTTACTTCAGACCAACTTCAAATATATCGAAAAGTTGCAAGAGCAAAGAGTAGGGAATACCCACATACTCATCAGCCAGAGGCCTATTGAAGTTCTGCCAATGGTTCCAATAATGTCCTTTACGGCCAAATCTCCAGCCTAGGGCCCCATGGAGCCCGGTGGCCATGTCCCCATGTTCCCCCTCAGTCTGGAGCATTCCTCAGCCTTTCCTGACTGTCCTGACTACGATGCTGAAGATGAATTGTCCCCAGTTTGGACTGTCCGATTAGATCCCGATGTCCCTGGAGTGCCACTCGTCTGCACGCGCCCTCTCAGGCGGTGAATGTGTCCCCGTGTCCGCTCCCGGAGGAGCTGACTCTGACCGTCTGCAGGGGTCTCCGTCGGAAAGTGAGCTCCAGTTGTAGTTTGTACATGTTTTGTGGGGGACGTGCCGGGGTTCATACCACTTGCACCACGAGTTGGCATTCCCGGATGTTCTCATCACCCGAACTGTTACGATGACAAGTACACGGTGGCTTCCTATTTCCATCATTTATCAGCTGGAATTCTATAGTAAGGGAGAGCTTTCTCTTTTCCCCTTCTAGTAATAGAGGTATTTATGTCAACAGAGCTTCAGGGTCCCATTTTATGCAATTTCTGCCCTTCTTTATTTTATTTTGATGCTTGAATTTGTCCCAGTAGGAGCCCCTTCTGGCTGGTTCCTGTGTGTTTTAAATCTGCCCTGCTGGTGTGGCTCAGTGGATTGAGCATCGGCCAGTGAACAGAAAGGTCACTGGTTTGATTCCCAGTCAGGGCACATGCCTGGGTTGTGGGCCAGGTCCCTGGTTGGGGGCGTGTAAGAGGCAAACACACATTGACATTTCTCTCCCTCTTTCTCCCTCCCTTCCCCTCTCTCTAAAAATAAATAAATAAATCTTTAGATTGTACCAGTGTTCTTAAGCATTTCATAACCATGCCCCACACTGCGCCTCTATCCTCAACCATCAGGCTCCACTCCGGGTCCCTCTTTGGTGGGCAGACTTCCCATCTCTGCCAGCGAGACCGTGGGCCACTGGGCCGCCTGTAGCCCTCAAGCATTTGCTGTTTACTCAGCAACACCCCCTTCCCCCATCTGCTTACATGGAAGGAGGGAGGGGTGTCTTCTAATTAGGCATCTGGGATCTGAGTGTGGAAATTCCTTGCGTGGAAGGTGGTCTACATCCTCAGGCAAGTTCTGCTGGTCCTAGGGTAGCCCCAGGGTCAGGCTCAGCAGCAGAAGAGGGGGAGGCTGGAGGCTTCCAGATTTGCCCCACTCTGGGGCACATGGGGTGGGGGGATGGTGGGGCTTCACTGTAGCGGGGTGGGGGGCACAGAGCCGTGTCCTTGCAGCCACTGCCCTCCATGAGGCCACAGCAGGGCCCCACTCAGGGCCCTGCTGGTCTGCATTTCCTCACATTTCATTTCGACTCAGACCCTGGGACTTAGTCTCAGCCAAAGCTAATTTAAATTATCCGCTTCTAACTGTTTTAGCAGCTCTGAGCAACCATCAGAATTACCATATTTAAGAATAGCTTGGTCTGGACGTTTTCTGGAGGGAAGAAGGTAGCCCTTGACTCCCACCAGTGTCCTGGTCTCCCCTGAAGGTCCAGAGGCCGGGCTTGGCTTAAGGGGCAGCCTCAGACACTGATGTGACGGGGAGAACTCTCATCCCCGGATGGCAGGACGGGCGGCCAGACGGCCCGTCCATTTAGTCTCACTGCTTGGGCCCAGCTGCCCCGGCACACAATGGGGCCTTGTCTGCTCCCATCACGTGCTCCCGGCCCCACTCCCGACCTCTCTGTGGGCATGACTAGGTGTGGGAACTATTTTCCCTGGGGCTGCCTTTGACATTTGCCATTCATCTCAGAGAAGGCGTCTGGACCAAAGGGGCCTCCCCAACCTCCCCCCACTGGCTCACCACAGCGGGATCAAGAGCAGGCGGCCCTGGTGCCCCTGCTAACCAGGCGCAGGCTATGGGTCAGCAGTGCCTCCCACATCACAATGGGCAAGGCTGGCCTGGAGGGGGGTGTGAGCAAACAGGAGGAAGAGGGAGCCGGAGGCACAAGTTCACACATGCATGCATGCACACATGCAGCAGAAAACATGCACAAACACAGGAGCACATATGCATGCATGCATGCACTAACAGCAGGAACACATACACACACAAACGTGGACACATACAAAAAGATGGCATGTTCTATGCAGAGTGGTGAGAGGTGCACAGTCTGTTTCCTAAGGACATCGGCATACACACATCTGCACACATGCATGCATACACTCAGCCCAACAATGCTGCAGTCTCAGTGAAATCAGGGGGCTTGATGTCCCCATCCCTCCCCCCTGCAGATGGCCCCCGGGCCAGACAGGGATGTCCCACAGGAAGAGACTCAGGAGGAGGCTGGGGAGATGGAGCTGAGTAAAGGGCCATGCACCCCTCCTTGGGGATCTGGCGCACTCCCGGATAACCAGGGGGCTGGAGCGTGTTGTTGGAACTGCCCACCCAAACCGCAGTGACGCAATGAGGCAGCCCAGAGCTGGCGGCCTGTTTACAGTTCCTCGGTAACAGTCAGAGGCTCCTGTAAACATTGCAGGATTGCAACACCCAGTCCTTTTTGAATCCTGAATGTGGAGTGGGTGTTACAGGGCATGCCAGGGCCCTGGGGGCCTGTGCCTTTTGGGGGCAGCATCTCTGCAGACAGGCTGGGGAGCGGCCCTTAGGACCCTGGCTCAGCTTGTCATCTGCAGATACGTACGCCCATGGCCTCAAAGCCAGGCTGGTAAACGAGAGAAGCCTAGTGGGCAGAGGTGGCTGATAGGCTAGTGTCCCTCCAGCGGAGCCCCCTCCCTGAGGCAACCTTGACCAGGCCTCTCCTTCCCCTCTGCATGAGGGGCTTGAGGCCAGTTGGCAGCAAGGTCATGTGGATATGGGTGCACCCCCCCCACCCCCGCCAATATGTATGTTCGGTCCCTGGAACAGCGAATGTGACTTAATCAGGCAAGGGCACCTGCAGATCTGGTTGAGTTCAGGCTCTGGGATGAGATCATCCTGGATTATCTAGGTGGGCCCTGCATGCCTGGGGAAGAGAAGAGGACAGATACACAGGGCAGAGAGAGGCCGTGTGACCACAAACACAGGGAATGGAACGATGTGGCCACAAGCCCAGGGATGCTCAAAGCCACCAGGGGTTGGGTGTCAGGCAGGACCCTTCCCAGGATTCTCAGAGGGAGCACCGCCCTGGACTCCCTGATTCAGGCCTCTCAGCCACAAACTGTGGGGAGTTTCTGTCGTTTAAGCCCCAGCCTGTGGCCCTTTGTTGCAGCCACCTCGGGACATGGAGGGGCACCTCAGAACCACAGGAGCACTTTGTTCAAGTTCCTCTAAAATGAAGGCTGGCAGCACAGGGGACGTTTGGGCTGCTCAGAGAACGGCTCACCTGACTCTTGCAAGAAAATTAATTGCAGATAATGAGTCATGACTTTTGAAATTTCCAAAAATATTTGTTTTTCCTGGACTTTAGTCCTCTGTACACTGACCAGAAAATTAAAACAGTCACATGTGGGCAGCTGGCAGCTGCTGCTTGGTTTTGGTTGGGCTGGCTCTGGAGGAGGGCCTGGGGATGGGGACCCAGGCCCTCGGGTGCCAGGACTGACCCGCGACATCTGCCTGACTTCCATGGACAGGCCTCTTCACGGTCCAGGGTGGGGGCTGGGCCAGGGAGCCCCACCTCACTGCAAACTCAGACGGTCAACTCGGGGTTCACTGAGTTCCTGCCTTGGCTGGCACCTCACCTTGCACCTGCTTATCCTTATGGTGGAAGAGAAATGGGTTCTGAAATGTGCTACCACCTGGCTGAGGTCAAAGGGCTGCTCCAGGGGAGCCAGGCACTTCCTGTGCCTAGGGCAGCCCGCCCTCCAGAAAGGTCCACGCCTGCCAGTGATGTCGGCCCTGGGCATGGGCTGGTGCAGCTGGCCCTAGTCAGAGATGGGAGTGGACTGCGATGCCCAGCACTGTCCCCAGTGATAGAGTAACTCTGGGAATACACCTGCACACATGCACATGCACATGCCTGCCCACATGCTCACACAGCCTCACCTGTACACCCACATAGCTGCACACCTGCTGACACTCACATACACCCTCACATACCTGCTGACACATGTGCAGTCAGTGTGCCCACAGACAAAAGTGTGTGAGTGGGGGAGATGTTCCAGGCTGAGTGGGAAGAGCATAGGTTTGCTAGGGGACAACTGGACAGGTGGGGTGGCGTGTGTTGCTCGGATTCAGGATGACCCTGGGTGCCTGAGACTGTCCTGATCTCTGACTCCCTGTTGCTGCCGCCGACGTGGAGCTGTCTAAGTTACTGGAGGGTCCAACCCAGAGTCCAACCCAGAGTCCAGCTGACGGCCCCCACAGGCTGGGAGCTCCCTTCCCGGCAGCCCGCTGACTCCCGGTTCATGGCTGGGCCCCCGGCTTTTCCCAGAGTCAGCAGAAAGACAGCAGGCTAAACAGTGTCATCCACTTCTCATTTTCCAAAACTTCCTTTTGGCCCAAATAAATAGATGTTGATCAGCTGCTCAGTCGCCCATAGAAACACTGGTCAGCTCAGAGACACAGGCAGAGCAGCCAAACGGTGGAAGAATTCCCGATGGCTCACGGGCACTGCCAAGATGGGAGGCTTTGCCCCATGAGCTCAGTTCTTCCCCAGTGTCTTCCCCTGAAGCCAGTTCTGTGTGACCCCCTGCATGGGCTGTTTCCTTCAGTGAGGGGCAGGTCACAGCAGGGGACGCAGACACACATCCTGACACACGAGTGTGAGCATGCCTATTCTCCCCACACTGCTACACATGTGAGAAGCAGTCTCAGTCAAATCCCCGAAGACTTCCGAAGGCACCTGGCAGTAGGAAACAGTAAGTGATGAGAAGAAGACAGTTCTGAAAAATAACTGAGAGGCCAGCACGGTCCTGAAGGAGAACAGGGTTGGAGGGTAGACACTGCCTGATGCCCACCTGCCGTGGAGCGACAGGACCCGGACAGTGCCGTGCTGGTGGGACAGACCAAGGTCAGCAGGACAGAACAGAGAGCCTGGAGACAGACCCTCACAACTGCGTAACCGACCTTTGACCGGAAGCAAAGACGGCTTCTTCGACAAATGGTGCTGGAACACCAGGCATCCACATGCAAGAAAAAAAATCTAGACACAGACCTCACACCTTCACAGAAATTAACTCCAAGTGGATCGCAGACCTAACTGTAAAACATAAACCTACAAAAGTCCTAGAGGATAACATAGGAGGAAACCTATATCACCCTGGGTATAGTGAAGACTTTTTTAGATAAAACACCAAAGGCACAGACCATGAAAGAATTGATAGACTGGACTTCATTTAATTTCATTAAAATTAAAAAACTTCTCATCTCCTGGTTGAAGGTTGGGGCTTCTGTCATCCAGCATGGCTCAAGATACAATGAATCACTGATGAAGCCACACCAAATTCACAGAAGATCAATAGAAAATCCTCATCAAAGCATTTGACCAAAAACCTTACCCAGGTTATGGGTAAGTCTGCTTCAGAAATGGACATTGAAGGGCCTAGAATCTAGATGTGGTTTCAGTATTGAAGAGCGAGGCACTGAGTCCAGAACAGACCACAAACCGAGAAGGACTTAGAAGCAAGCCAAGACCAAGGTCACCCTGTAGAGAAGATTCCAACTAGAGAAGACTGATGGTGAGTCTACACTTCCTCCAATTACTCATCCTCATCACATCACGGCCTGTAGGCAGCCCATACTCTGGGACTGATTCCACAGAGCAACTTGCTAAGGCAATTGGGGCTCCGGAGTAAAGAGTCCAAATTTGGTTTCAAAATCGAAGATCTAGATTCCATGTCCAGAGGTAAAAAGAACCTCATGATTGCCCTGGCTGGTATGGCTCAGTGGCTTGAGCATGGGCCTGCAAACTAAAAGGTTGCTGGTTCGATTCCCAGTCAGGGTACATGCCTGGGGTGTGAGTCTGGCCCCCAGGTGGGAGCCAGCAAGAGGCAACCAATCTATGTATCTCTTGCACATCAGTGTTTCTCTCCTCTTTCTCCCTAAAAAACAAAAACAAAGCAACCTCATGGGTCTTCAGAGCAGAAACTACACACAAGGGCACTAATCTCATCAGCAACTGTCTTATTTCTCTGAAGCCAGAGCAGGATAAACCAAGAGACAAATCAGAGTATTTGACGTCATTGTCCTGGACTCCAAATCCCTGTCACTCTTCTTGGGAACATACCTTTCTCAAGATGCCTTCAGTTTCTCCAGAAGCTGAACCTCGTGGGAATGGTAAACTGCACTTCAGGAAGCAGGCAGGCACAGGCAGCTCAGAGCCCTGCCGACGGCATGCGGCACACAGTCGCTGCTGCCAAGGACCAGGAAAATCCACTTACCCGAATGGCACATGGACCACAAGATGGGGATTGTCTGTGGGAGCAGGGGGTGGGATGGCAGAGGAAGGCAAAGGGGGATAAAGTGGGACAACTGTAATACAACCACAGTAAAATATTTAAAAATGAACTTATTTGTATCATTAAAAAAAAGAAAACCACAAAAAACTTCCGCTCTGCAAAAGATACTGTCAAGAGAATGAGAAGACAAGCCATAGACTGGGAGGAAATATTTGCAAAACATGTATCTGGTAAAGGACCATATCCAAAATATACAAGAATGCTTAAAACTCAATGAGAAAAATGAACAACCTGATTTAAAAAATGGACCAAAGACCTCAATGGACACCCCACTGAAGAAGATATACAGACGGCAGGCAAATAAGCACATGAAAAAATGCTCCACATCGTATGTCCTCAGGGAAATGAAAATCAAAACAACAGTGAGATACCACTGCACACCTATTCGAATGGCCACAGCCCAGCGAACCAACACCACCAAATGCTGGCGAGGACGCGGAGCATCAGGGACTCTCACTGATGGCTGGAGAAATACACAATGGTGCAGCCGCCTTGGGAGACAGTGTGGAGGTTTCTTACAAAACCGAAGCTACTCTTATCGCACAGGGTGGGGCAAAAGCAGGTCAGCAGTTGTGAGTATGCAAAACACAGAGTTTATTCTTGTATTATTTATTAACTGTATTATTTTCAGTGTGAACAACTGTAAACCTGCTTTGGCCCCACCCTGCATTATCCAGCAATCACGCCACTTGGTATTTACCCAAAGGAGTTTGAAATGTACGCGCACACAGAAACCTACACACGGTGTTTGTAGCAGCTTTATTCGTAATTGCCAAACTTGGAAGCAACCAAGATGTCCTTTAGTAGGTGAATAACTAAACTGTGGTCCATCCAGACAATGGAATGTTATTTAGTGATGAAAAGAAATGAGCTATTAAGCCATGAAAAGACATGGAGGAAACTTAACTGCATATTACAAAGTGAAAGAAGCCACTCTGAATAGTCTACACACTGTATGATTCCAACTCAGTGACATTCTGGAAAAGGCAACACCACGAGACAGTAAAAAGATCAGTGGTGGCCAGTGGCTGGCGGGCGAGGGGGGCAGGGAGGCCTTGATGAATAGGCGGAGCACAGAGGATTTCGGGGGAGCAGGAAAACTATTCTGTATGAACTATAATGGGAGACAATGTCATCATACACTTGTCCGAACCCACAGAGCATACGACAGTGACAGTGAATCCTAATATAAACTGGGTGATCATGTAAGTGTCAGTGTAGGTTCGTCATTTGTAACAAACATGCCACGTTGGCAGGGCTGTTGATAGTGAGGGAGGCTGAGTGTGTGTGTGTGTGGGTGGGGGGGACAGGGCTCATATGGGAACTCTCTGTACCTTCTACTCAACTTTGCCGTGAACCTAAAACTTCCCTAAAAGTCTATTTAAAAAATAACTAAGAATGTGCCTTAATAGACATCTAGACATGTAAGAAAAACAGAGTAAATAAAAGAGTTCTCTGGCCACAGAAATGGGGGAAAAAATCAATGGGTGCAAGGGAAGCCCCCGACACCTGTGGGAGCTCCATCCACGGCAAGGGGGCATCTCAAATAAGGAGGGAGGATGGACTAATGTATGTGCGGTCAGATCCACTTCTTGCTTTGTTCACAAAATATGAAAAATAACACACTGAGGCCAGCAGAAGAGAAGATGGATGACCTTGGTTTTGACCCTGGAATAGGATTGACCAACCGAAGCCAGAACACACTCATGCAAGATCCAAAGGAGCAGATGGATAACTGGTTGACACCAGAAGTTAAACTTTTTATGACAAAAGACCCCATAGGCAAGTAAAAAGGTGGGTGACCATCATTATTTGCTGATGGCATGATAATGTACATAGAAAACCCAATAGGCTCCACCAAAAAACTACTCAACCTAATAAGTGAATTTGGCAAAGTAGCAGGATACAAAGTCAATATTCAGAAATCGAAGGCATTTTTGTACACCAACAATGAACTATCAGAAAGAGAAACTAAGACAACAATCCCATTTACTATAGCAAAAAATAAATAAATAAATAAAATACCTAGGAGTAAATTTAACCAAGGAAGTAAAAGAACTATACTTGGAAAACTGTAGGACACTGAAGAAAGAAATGGAGGAAGACACAAACAAATGGAGGTACATACCATGTTCATGGATTGGAAGAATTAACATCATTCAAATGTCCACACTACCCAAAGCAATCTATAGATTCAACACAATCCCTATTAAAATACCAATGGCATATTTCACAGACCTAGAACAAATATTTCAAAAATTTATATGGAACAAAAAAAGACACTGAATAGCCTTAGCAATCCTGAGAAAGAACTAAGTTGGAGGGATCACAATACCTAATATCACCACTATACTACAAGGCCACTATAACCAAAACAGCCTGATACTGCGTCAGAACAGACACGTAGATCAATGGAACAGAATAGAGAGCCCAGAAATAAACTCATGTCTCTAGGATCAGTTAATGACAAAGGGGACAGGAGCATACAATGGAGTAAAAATAGCCTCTTCAATAAATGGTGTTGGGAGATCTGGCTAGCTACATGCAAAAGAAGAAGAAGAAGGGGGAGAAGGAGAAGGAGAAGAAGAAGGAAGGAAGGAAGGAAGGAAGGAAGGAAGGAAGGAAGGAAGGAAGGAAGGAAACTAGACCACCAACTTACACCATATACCAGAATAAACTCAAAATGGATAAAAGACTCAACTATAAGTCATGATACCATAAAAGTCCTAGTGGAAAACAGGCAGTACAATTTCAGATATTCCACATAGCAATATTATTGCTGATATATCTTCTAGGCAAGGAAAATAAAGGAAAAAGTAAACAAATGGGACTACATTGAATTAAAGAACTTCTGCATGGCTAAGGAAATGATCAACAAAATGGAAAGGGAACCAACTGTATGGGAGAACCTACAAGGTCTGTCCAGAAAGTATCCAGCCTTGTGCTATGAAGAACAGAGGCAAATGAAGAAGATACAAGGAACATTGTACACAGGACAACAACACCTCAGTGCACTTCACAACAGGCACCTTGGGACCTCACACAGTTCTCCTAATCGCCATCAGCTGCCCCATCATATTTTCCTGAATCTCATTGATGATCTGAAATCTCTTCCCTTCCAAAGGAGATTTTAGTTTGGAGAAAAGCCAGAAGTTGCAGAGTGCCAAATCTGGGCTGTAGGGGGGCTGAATCACCTGGGTGATTTGATGTTTCACCAAAAAACTCTGCATGAGACACAATGCATGAGTGGGCATGTTGTTGTGATGAAGTTGCCAATCACCACATAGCTATAGCCTTCTGAGTCATCTGAAGAGTTTCCCTGGAAGAATGGTCAAGCTTAACATAAAATCTGATGCAGATTTGTTGCTCTACTCACTCATCATTTTGAATGTGACAAGCACGCAGTACACATGCTCATCAACAGTGTCTACCACCCCCACTGACTAGCAGTGAAGTCATCATTGTTCACACATGTGCATTCCAGTCCACTCTCCTTGGCTGCCAGGTTACATCGATGTTGTGCAAACCATTCTTGTTATATTAAAAATGTCTGGACTTTTTCCAGACAGACTTTGGTATTTGCCAATGATACATTGGACAAGGGTTTAATCTCCAAAATATATAAAGAATTCATATGACTCAACACCAGGAAGACAAACAATCTAATTAAGAAATGGGCAAAGGACCTAAATAGACCCTTCTCCAAGGAGGACATACAGAGGGCCCATAGACATGAAAAAATGTTCAACATCACTAGCCTTCAGAGAAATGCAAATTAAAACCACAATAAGATACCACTTCACACTTGTCAGAATGGCCGTCATTAATAAATCAACAAACAACAAGAGTTGGCGAGGATATGGAGAAAGGGGAACCCTAGTGCACTGTTGGTGGGAATGCAGACTGGTGCAGCCACTGTGGAAAACAGTATGGAATTTCCTCAAAAAACTAAAAGTGGAACTGCCTTTTGACCCAGTGATTCCATTGCTGGGACTATACCCTAAGAATCCTGAAACACCAGTTCAAAAGAACTTATGTACCCCAGTGTTCATAGCAGCACTATTTACAATAGCCAGGTGCTGGAAGCAGCCTAAGTGTCCATCAGTAGATGAATAGATAAAAAAAACTGTGGTACATTTACACAACGGAATACTACACAGCAGAAAAAAGAATGCATTCTTACTTCTTGTAACAGCATTGGTTGGAACTAGAGACTATTATGCTAAGTGAAATAAGCCAGTCAATGAAAGACAAACACCATATGATATCACTTATAAGAGGAATCTTTTTTAAAATACATTTTATTGATCATGCTATTACAGTTGTCCCATTCCCCCCCCTTTATTCCCCTCTGCCCTGCACACCCCCTCCCACCCACATTCCCCCCCTTTCGTTCATGCCCATGGGTTGTACATATAAGTTCTTTGGCTTCTACATTTCCTATACTATTCTTAACCTCCCCCTGTCTATTTTCTACCTACAGTCTATGCTACTTGTTCTATGTACCTTCTCCCCCTCTCTCCCCCTCCCACTCCCCCACTGATAACCCTCCATGTGATCTCCATTACTGTGATTCTCTTCCTGTTCTAGATGTTTGCTTACTTTGTTTTTGTTTTTGTTAAAGTTTGGTTAATAACTGTGAGTTTGTTGTCATTTTACTGTTCATATTTTTGATCTTCTTTTTCTTAGATAAGTCCCTTTAACATTTCATATAATAAGGGCTTGATGATGATGAACTCCTTTAACTTGACCTTATCTGGGAAGCACTTTATCTGCCCTTCCATTCTAAATGATAGCTTCTCTGGATAGAGTAATCTTGGATGTAGGTCCTTGCCTTTCATGACTTGGAATACTTCTTTCCATCCCCTTCTTGCCTGTAAGGTCTCTTTTGAGAAATCAGCTGATAGTCTAATGGGAACCCCTTTGTAGGTAACTGTCTCCTTTTCTCTTGATGCTTTTAAGATTATCTCCTTATCTTTAATCTTGGCTAATGTAATTATGATGTCCTTTGGTGTGTTCCTCCTTGGGTCCAACTTCTTTGGGACTCTCTGAGCTTCCTGAACTTCCTGGAAGTCTACTTCCTTTGCCAGATTGGGGAAGTTCTCCTTCATTATTTGTTCAAATAAGTTTTCAACTTCTTGGTCAGTCTTCCTCCTCTCCTTCTGGCACCCCTATGATTCGGATGTTGGAACATTTAAAGATGTCCTGGAGGTCCTTGAGCCTCTCCTCATTTTTTTGAATTCTTAACTCTTCATTTTGTTCTGGTTGAACGTTTCTTCCTTCCTTCTGCTCCAAACCATTGATCTGAGTCCTGGTTTCCTTCCCATCACTATTGGTTCCCTGTAGATTTTTCTTTATTTCACATAATGCAACCTTCATTGCTGCCTGGGCCTTTTTTATGCTGTTGAAGTGCCCAGTGAGTTCCTGGAGCATCCTGATAACCAGTGATTTGAACTGTACATCTGATAGGTTGTCTATCTCTTCTTTGCTTCGTTGTATTTTTTCTGGAGCTTTGAACTGTTCTTTCATTTGGGCCATTTTTGTTTTCTGTCTGTGTGTGCCAGTTACATAGTAAGGGGCAGAGCTTTAGGTGTTCCCCAGGGCGAGACAACCCACATGGCTGCGTTGTGATGCTGTATGTGGGGGAGGGGTTCGAGAGGGAAAAATGGTGCTTGCTCTGCTCTCTACCAGATTTCAGTCACTTCTCCCTCTTTCCACAAGCAAATTAGGTCCTTCTGGTGCTGATTCCTGGGTGGGTGGTTTGTGTATATTCTGGGATCCTGTGGGTCTCTCCAGTGAACTCTCCTGTGAGGCTGGAAGTTTCTCCCACTGCCACCTCAATCCCCACAGGTGTTTTCAATTGGTGGTTTGAGGCTTTATTTCCCTGTGCTGGGGCCCTGGGTTGCGCAGTCTGCCTCGCTCCCCAGTTGTTCCTCCCAGTTTATCTGCACATGAATGTGGGACTGCCAGGTCCGCCAGCCGCCACCTTGCTGTGAGTCCTCTCCACCTGGCTGCCCGTCTCCACCCCTCCTATGGGTCTGGGTGAATGTTTCTTCTTTAATTCCTTGGTTGTCGGACTTCCATACAGTTTAATTTTCTGTCATCTCTGGTTGTTTTTTGTTTTTAAATTTGTTGTTGTCCTTGTTTTGGTTATGCAAGGAGGCACAGTGTGTCTCTATGCCTCCATCTTGGCTGGAAGTCATAAGAAGAATCTAATGAACAAAATGTACTAACGAGCAAAACAGAACCTGAGACATGGGAACATAGAACAGATTGACAGCTGCCAGAGGGGAGGGGTGAATGATGGAAAGAAGGGGAAGGGACTTGTCAAAGAACATGTATGAACGACCCATGGACATGGACAATGGTGTGGGGATTGACTGTGGGAGCAGGGGGTAGGCTGGGTGGAGGAGGGCAAAGGGACAAAAATTGGGACAACTGTAATAGAATAAACAAGAATTAAAAAAAAATAAGCTGGATCCAGGGTTATGTCTACTCAGTTTTTATTTCCCAGGCCTGTGTGTGGTGTCCAGCAAAACACAAATCCTCAGTGAGGTTTCTTGAATGAATAAATGAGTGAATAAAAAATTAAATAAATAAAAATTAAAAAATTAAGTGTGGCCGACCAACCGGAGGCTGATAAACACAAAGGTGTGCCTCAAGCCTACGTAAGCAGGGAAAATACCAGCCAAAGGGGAAGTGGACCTCCTGGCGCACAGGCAGGGGTGGGCAGGTGGCCATGCGTGGTGGTGACCCGTCCTCGGGGCCTCCTCCCTTCTCTGTCACCCGGAGCAGGGCAGGCCGTGAGGTTTCCGGCTCTGTGCTCAAGGTCTCTCAGCCATTAGCTCTGCGGCATTCATCCTCTTTTCATTTTCATTGTGAAACCGTTCTTGGCCTTGGGGGGCAGCTGTGGAGCTGGGCTGGCCCATGGGTGGGGTCTGTGTCCTTGCCCCAACACTGCTCTGAGCAGTCTGTGCACCTCTGAAAATGCAGACGGGAGCAGGTGGGGCCACACTCCTACCCGAGGCACCCTCAGGGTTCCGACAAGCTCCAGAGAAGGCAATCTGGGGAAAATACTGGCATGCTCTGCGGAAGCCTCCTGATGTCCATCCTGGAGTCCCTGGGCCCTGGAGCAAAAGCAGATTCTGGGTCAGCAGGTCTTGGTGAGGCCTGAGATGCTGCATTCCTACTGGCGTGAGGGATGCCCAGGCTTGGCCTTGATGACCACCACACTTTCACCATCGTTTAGGTGAAAGACACACTGCCAGAGTGACCCTTTTACCAGCAGCTCCTGTGTGCTGCACGTGCGAGGAATGGCTGTGGGGGGTGTGCTCGTTCTTTTCCAGGAGGGCCCCCTCCTCTCTCACTCAGACATCGGAGAACCTAATTTCACAGGGACAGCTGGAAACCATTCTGGGAAGAGGACGCCTCCCCCAACCACCACCACACTGCTCTCGCCACAGATATAAACAGCAGTTTTGTCCTGAAAATTCCCCTCCTTTCCCTTCTCCGGACTTCTTCGAGTCCAAGAGAACAGGATTTAGCCTGATGCCACTGCTGATGCCAAGCTCTGCCTCCCTGCGGTCTACGTCACCCACTCGGAACTCACTGTGCCCGGCCGTGGGGGAAACGAGGAGACCCTGAGATGCGGAGACATGGACACAGAGCCCGGTGCTGCCGGCTCAGAATCATGGGTGCCTGGGGTGAGGGAGGGTGGAGAGTGCATCAGCGTAAATGATGGACATGTGTGAGTGTGTCAATGTCAACGTAAGAGCCTGTGTTCAAATGTCAGTGCAAATAGGTACATGTACGTGTCAGTGTAGTTGTGTGAATGTTTGAGCATGTGAGTATAAATGAGTAAGTGTGAGTGAATCAGGATGTGAGCGTGTGTACTTCGGTGTAAGTGTGAGTGGGAGTGAATGAGCATATCAGTGTAAATACGTGAGCATGTGTGAGTGAGTGTATGGGTGTGTGAGTGTGTGGGTGCAGAAGGAAAAGTAGGTAGAGAAGAGAAGAGACAGGAAGTGGGTTTGAATCTTACTGGTGACAAAACCCTGTGAGGTGTCAGATCTGAACCCTCCCCCTGCGAGGCACCACCTCACCCAGAGTCCTTCGAGGAGGTCTTGCGGGAATTCGGCATTTGGTGGCCCCAGAGGGGAGGAGACGATGGCAGCCCCTGGGCTCAACTCTGGTGCTGGTCGTTAATGTCTCCATTCCATTACATGTTGAGAAATTTTATTCATAATTGTCAACACAATTGGGTTATAATCCTTTATTTTTATTTTACACATTTTAAAACAGCATTCTGAGAATGAACAGGCTTCACCAGATGGCTAGAGGGACCATAGTACATAAACAGGCTAAGAAACCCTGATGTGGCCTGGTGGGCAGTGACCAGCGGCCCTGCAGGCCCAGGTCAGGCCAGGACAATAGCCCAGGTCGGCACCTACAGGCCGCTGGGGCCTCCCCGTCTTCCTCCTCCCCACAGCCACCAAGAGGAAGGAAGCCAGCCCCAGTGGGCCTGGCCAGCCTCTGGCCTGGCTGCCCTGGCTGCCCTGGCTGCCCTGGCTGCCCTGGCGCCCTGCTCAGGACCCTGCCTCGGCCCATCCTACGGCCAAGCCGGAAGGCTATTCTGGGAACTGGTGCTGAGGCCCAGGGAGCTCCTTATAAGGCTCCCCGTCCAGCAGCACGGTGCCATCTGAGCCCGAGGTCTGCCCCGCCACGGCCTGCTCCGGACCTGGGGGCTGCAGAGGGCACCCTGCCCTCAGCCTACCTCACCCCAGGGTCCAAATTCTCTCCTGTGCCCCATGATGTTCTCCTGAGATTTAAACGAATTAACCGACCTCTTGGCCTTGGGGGGACTTTGGATGAAGTGGGGTCCAGAGCTCCAGGCTGGCCTTTTACATCCTTATATGATGAGGCGCCTGGTCCTGGCTGAGTCACTGGTGTTGAGTGGCTGGGTCGTGGGAGCCAGTGATTGGGCCTATTTTTAGAGGCTCTTACCGGAACACCTGGGTTGGGCCCAAATAGCACAAGCATTTTAGCCATTCAAAAAAAGAACTTTGTTCCAAGTCATTCAAGGGGGAGACAATCAGTGAGTTCAACGAGGCATTTCCTGAGACCTACAGGCCTAGGCTTGCTCCTCCCCCAGCAGTCCAGGGACCGAGTGGACGCAGCTCCTCCCAGACAGGTCCCCAGGAGGACACACGCCTGTACTGAGCCCCCGATCATCGCTGTTCTTCTTTTCACAGGAATCAGGAGAATGAGCAGGCGTGAAATCAGGAAGAGATTTTAATTGTCTTCTCCAAGAGGGTTTCTAGTTGGACGCCTGGCCCCTGGCATTGGACCTGGCATCTGAGGGCGGGCTGGCAGCACTGGACGTGGAATGAACAAGTGAGCGATCAAGCAGGCTGTGTTCAAAGCCCTTACCAGCTGCAAAGCAGCTCTGCAGACCAGCCATCCCGTGTTGCTCCAGGGTGGTGCCCAGCATGGTCCTTTGGTGGCCAAGGTGTATGACTTGACCAGACCGAACCTTGACCTCCGTGAAGGGAGGGTCATACCACCTCTCCAGGTGCCTCCTACGTGTTTCCACAAGGACTGGATGAGATCGGCATTGCTAGGAAATCCCCAGGACAATCAGTGACAAGGAACAGTTGGACGCCCCCCTCCCTGCCCTTTGCCACTGTGAAAAGCACTGGATCCTAATTTTAGGTTGAATCCTCTGAATGCTACGGTGGCAGTACCTGGCTGACCTCGAGGTGCATCCCAGGAACTTGTCGGAAATGCTACCTCTGGACCATGCAGCGCTTGCTCCTCCTACCGGCTCTGCCCTTGAAGACTGGCTGGGCCCCACAGCAAGCCAGCTCAGGGGCCCTTTGCTGCCTGCCCAGCCCCTCCTCTGCAGGCCAGTCCTCACTCACCTTCTGCTAAAGTTCCCTTTCAATCAGTGCCTGGGACACGTCCGGTGCCTGCTCCCCAGTAGACGGTTACCCTTGGGAACCCCCGGGAACATTCCTGTGTACCTGGAGTTACCCTGAGCTCCTTGGGGTCCTGCTCTCTCTGTCCTCATTCATGTCCCACCTTCATAAGCTGACCTACCTCCGACTCCCCCTTCCTCTCCTTCCATGGCCAGCCATCTTTCCGCCTTCGCCTGGGGTACCCCTGCGGGAATGCTCTCCCTCCAGGTGCCTGCTCGGCTCCCTTTTGCCCAGCTCCACCCTCTTGACCAGGCCCACCCTGGCCCCCTTGGTCCCTGCACACTCTGATCCCCTATCTGCGGTTCTCTATTTTTAGAGCACGTGTCACCTTGAACTCACGACAGGTGTCACCTCCTTACGATGTGTCACTCCTCCTTTGCTCCCTGTGGAACGAGTTGCTAGTGTGCCAGGGATCTGTGTCTGCTTCACCCCTGACATGTCCCCAGTGCCAGGCAAACCCTCGTGGGTGAATGAATGCCACGGTGACGACGTCTTTGGTGTGATGTCAAACACTAACTTCGCCCCACTGCCTTCTCGGGCTGACAGCGCAGGTTCTGGGAATTCCAGTGGCAGCTCCTGCTGCGGTGACTCACCCTCCCACCCTGGGCCCTCACGGTGTCAAACCCCCTCAGCTTAATAAATGATGTTCCAAAGATCTTGGCCTAGGAGATACCCTTTCAGCTACTGTGCATTCCTGCCGTGTTGGGTCTCTCACAGAGCAGACTGGCCCCAGCCTGCCATCCCAGGAAATCCTCAGCCTGCAGGCTCCAGGTGGCAGCATCCCAGTCCGCAGTCCTGGCACGTGGTAGGAGCTCAGCCAGGACGACCGCAGCCGCTGGAGGCAGCCGTGGTGATAGGCTGGCCTGGCACGTGTTCTCCTCTCTCCAGGACCAGAGGGAGGAGGCAGGATGAGCACTCCCTGAGCATCTGGCAGACCAGCCCTCATCTCCGGGAGGTACCTGCAAACCGAGGTCCTGAGTTTCTGCCCTGGAGGACCTCCAAGCCACCTGAGGGGGTCCCAACAGGGCCCGGTGGTCTGGCCTGAGGCAACGGGGCCAGGAACCCTCAGGAGTATGCGGCCGCCTCTGTTTCAGCATCTCAGGCTGCCCAAGAGGCAGCTTTGGTGGGGTCCATGGGGCTACAGTGCCTTCTCACCTGCTCTTTGCAGGAACATTCTACTCGTGCTTTCCATGAACATGGCTTTGGGTACTGGTACGCGGCCTGCATTTCTCCCATCCCCATCTGGCCAGTCTCTGGGTGCTATGGCTCCTGGGGGCTCCTTCATCTACCCCTGCCAGGTCCTCCCTGGCCTCCCACCCTCCACTAATCAGAAACAAGCCCCTCTTACTCCTCCTCCCAGCCCTGCTCTTACCACGCTGGACTCATTGCCTCACCACCATCACTGAGCTCCGACCTTCAAGGCCGACCATGCCGGGGGGCCAGGAGAGGCAGGGAATAGGGGCCCCCATGCAGGGGATCCCACAGCCCCAGGTCCTAATGGGTGGAGTGCTCATGGCAGGGGCGGGGGACTTAGGCAGGGAGAGCATGGAGCCAGGGCACCGTCCTACATAGGGACACTCAGAGAAGGTGACATGAGGGCAGACCCTGGAAGGATGAGTGGGGAGCACCCTCACAGACCTTGGGACACAGCTCAACCAGGACAGGGAAGGCACAGACCCTGGCTGGGTCCCTGGAAGGTGACCCTGAGGGCTTTGCAGGTTTCCTCTGGGGTGGGGCGGTGGGGGCTGTGGAGGGTGTGAGCAGGGCTGAGATGTCTCCTGCCTTAAACAGCTCTCTGCCTTAACCATCTAGGTGAAAGCTCACAGCAGGAACGGGGTGGGGAGGGCGAGCGTGAAGGTGGTACAGGGAGACTGGCTCAGGAGAGAGCTGCTGGGGGCTTGGACTGGGCAGTGGGGGTGGGAGTGAAGCAGTTGGGTTCTGGAGAGATTTGGGAGATCCAGCGTAGGGATTGCTGGTGGATTGAATGGGTGCGGGAGGAGCGGAGCCGGTGCGGAGAGGGGGAGAGGGTAGGGCGCGGGTGGGTAGCTGGAGACAGAGCTAAGATTAGATAAAGCCGAGACTGCCCCCAAGATGGCCACTGGTCATGACAGTCCTTTTGGGGTATTTTTGAATGACTGGGTTGCGGCCACCACGTCAGCTTGCCCCCAGGAGCCAGGAGGCTAGGTTGGCCTTGAACTTGGAAGGACTGGGTTGGTATTGAAAGGGACTCTGTCCTCCACAGGGGCCTTGGCCCCAGATTGGCACACAAGGGGCTTTTGTTCCCCAGCCCAGGGCCCAGGAAGACCCCTCCTTTATCTGGGGGCCCACAGGGCTGTCTGGCAGGACAGGACATGTCTTTCCAAGACAAAGGGCAGGCTGATGGAGCCCCTCCCAAAGTCACGGCCAGAAGGTCAGCTTGTCCGCCTCCCTCCCCAGAACCGGGCAGTGGAGACGGCACCCGTCTGACAAAACGTTGCACAGGACATGGGCGTGGGCGGCTCCGAATACCCTCTGGAAGGGGTCAAAGGCTGCCCCCAACCACCTGCGATCCTGCCCCACCCCCGCAACCCCCAGGGAGGGGGCGGTGTTTGTCGGGGCTTGGATTTTTTCCTCCTGTGCCTCTTTCACTTCCCAGTGCTCAGTGTTTCTAAATTTTCTCCAAGATGCATGCTGCGCTTTGCAATAAATGCAGCGCTGAAACATGGGCAGGCAGCCCCACTCCCGTGATGGGACCCCGGGTCACAAGCATCTGCTTCCCCCAGTCTCCCCCGACCCCTGTTCTGCCAGTTCTGCTCAGAAACCCTACCACTGCTGCTGTCAGGGCCCCCCGAGCTCTGAGACACTGGCCCACAGCCCACACTGGCCTCAGGCAGAGCTTTCCCCCAAACACAGGTCGCGTCCTCTCTCTGAGCCGTCTCTGGTGACTGCCATTGCTGTGGGACACTCCCACACTCTGTGGCTGGGCATTGAAGTCCCTGCTGGTCCTTCTTGTCCCCCACCCCCACCCCCTGGCAGTCGTTGGCCAAAGAATGTGTGGATTGTGTTCACAGAGGGCTTCTTTACACTTTGCTGCCTGGCAAAATCAGTTCATCCTTCAAAACACAGTTTGCATGTCACTTCTTCCAGGAAGCCACCCCTAACTGCCTGGAAGAATGTTAATCCTTCTCATCTAGGCACGATGAGAGATGGAGGGTTTAGGAGTCAAACAGCCCGCTTTGAGCCCTTCCCCACCATTTCCCCCCAACATCCCATGAGTAAGGATGGGTGGGGAAGATGTGGAGCTTCCCTCTCCAAAATGCCACGCAGAGGGGGCAGATGCTACCCAACTGAGAGACCGTAAAGGTGCTCCCTGGGGCACTGTGGGAGATGGAGGTGGGGGACCAGGCGATGGATCAGCGCCAGAATGTTCAGATGAGTCCCTGGGGCCAGGGCCAGGGCCAGGGCAAAAGAAGTGGGGGAAGGAGACCAGAAAATGTCCCGAGGCAGGAAGAAACGTCTGTGGTTAGAAGGCATTCTTTGAGGCGGAAACACAGGGAGGGCCCAGAGACCCCAGGATGTGTCCTCAACATGTGGGGAGCCCGTGGAAGGATCCAAGCCCTGGATGCTGGTGGGGATGCACCTTGCTGACATGGGGCATGAGACAGTATAAGGGCTCAGCTGGGGGCGCAGACAGCACAGTGGATGGCCAGGCTTGGAGGCTGAGCCCCCAGGACGGAACTGGATGTAAGGAGGTGGAAGGGGGTGTCTAGCACGCCTGGGGGTCTGGCTTGGGGCACGTGGGAATTCAGGACACTCCAGGAAGAAGGTCTGAGGAAAGATGGGGCATTTGTTTTATGCATGTCTAGTGGGGGGGGTGCATCTGGCCTGAGCTGACCTCTGAGCCTGGGGCTGTAAGGGGGTCCAGGCAGAGGAGAAGACAGTGGGCCTCAGTTTCTTCATCTGTGAAATGCAGGTAATAATGCTGGGCTCACTAACTTTCCCTGAGGATGATGTGGTTAAACACGCTGTGAGACAGTTTCTGAAAGGCTGTGGCTCACGGCAGAAGCTTCACCCCTACGAGCGCCTTCCCCGGCCCGTCTGCAGGCCACGGCACATCTCATCCGCATCTCACACAGAGCCCGAGAGCCCCCCAAGGCTGCAGCCAGCCCCCGAGTCCTGAGACGCCAGCCCTGCTGAGGCTCCCTGCGCCGTGGGCACTGATACCGTCAAACAGCCATTGGCCCCACAGATACACCGAGCAGTGCCAGCTGCCTGGGTATGGCCATGGTCCAGGGAGGTGACTTTGGAGAGGTGGTGAGTTTTCAAGAAACAGGAAATCAAGCAAACCATGACTTGCCAAAATACAAAGCCCTCTTAGATTGAAAGGATCTGTGGTAACATGCAGGACCTCTGGAGGTGCTTGGCTCCCAGAGGGACTGTTCCGATGTTAGAGAAAAAGCTTACTCCAGGGTGCAGGGACATCACCTCATTGTTATGGAATGCCAGGGAGTAGGAAATATTTTCAGGTACAATTGGCCAAACTGTGGCTGGCAGCTCTTTGAAATATGACATCCTCCGGGGTCCGTATGAAATTGCCCTCAGTCCACACAGGAGCCATGGACGTCCCTGCAAAGTTACTGGCCCCGTGAAGCAAGAACAAGCCAACTGCCCTTGCAAAGAGATCGTTTTCCTAAACACATGTTGCATGAAAGATTTTTAAAAATCTTTTCACTTCAGAAGAGTTTTAGCCTGACAGAAGAACTGCAAGGACAGCAGGGTTCCCGCCCGCCGCCACCGCCTTCCCCACACAGGGACATCTATGTGCCCGCAGCGCAGTGGTGGGAGGCAGAAAACTGTCACCTGCGTGTCGCTGTGAATTAACCACAGCCTCCGCTCGGATTTCCCCAGTTTTTCCCCCAGTGCTCTTTCCTGGCCCAGGGTCCCGCCCAGGACCCCACACTGAACGTGCGGGCGGGTTCCCTGAGGCTGCCCCCGTGTGTGACAACAGCCCCTCCATCTCTCCGGGTCTTCCAGCACCTCCCTCAGGTGCCGTGTGGTGTGTCCACATCCTAGACTTGTCTGACGTCATCTCGCAACTGGAGGGGGGTCATGGGTATCTAGCGAGAGCACCGCAGAAGCGAGGAGGGGAGGTGCCCTTCCCATCACCTCGTAGCAGGGGCTCGTGCGGGTGCCATTGCCTTGATGGCGAGGGTTAGGAGGTGCCTGCTGGTTTCTCCACAAAGTGACCATTTTCCCCTTTCCTCACTTTATTCGCTGGAAGCTGTCACCAAGTCCAGTCCACTCTCCTGGGAGGGAAATTGGCTCCAGCTCCTGAAGGGAGAATATCGACAAACACATTCACATACGTCCAAACCACGAGAGCGCTGTAATTAAGTGTGCGGGGAGGGCACGCTGAGGCTATTCAATGGCCCTGCTTTCCCGTTAGGTGTTCACCGCTGGTTTTCACCTGCCCAGGCCAGGCCAGCAGCGGTTACTGCTGAGGGCTTTCGATACTAGTTTTCTGTTTCTCTGTCTTTGTACCTTTATATTTGGGTTGCTTCTATAGGAGCGAAGAATTTCTTCTTTCTTCTCTAGTCATTCATTCCATCATTCCCCATACCAGAATGTACTTGTGGGTATTCATTGTATTCTTCGAGTTACCACGCAATAGTTTATTTGACCTTATGAATAACTTCGTGTTTCTTCTGGTGTTCCACAAATTCAACACAGTATAGATTTGCATAAGCACCACCGCAGTTGGGACCCAGAACCACTGCGTCACCCCAAAACGCTCCTCCTGCTTTCCTTCACAGTCACCTCCTCCTCCCGCTTGTAGCCCTGGCGACCGCTGATCAGCTTCCTTGTTGGGAACCGTTCCGCTGGGTTTCAGGAGCTGTAACCCCCACCCCATGGCTGGGCTGAGTAAGAGCCCAGGGGACCCATTTCATCTGGGTCTGTTCTGTCATGAGGACCTGAGCCACTAAGGAGACAAAGCTTATCTCCCTGGCAGGAGCGCTGCTTCTGCTTCTTCCATATCTGGCCCCCAATGCTTGGTCGGTTAGCCAATGACGGGTAAGACCCCTCAAGGGAGGTGCGACCTAAGCCAGGCAAAACCACTTGGAAGGCCCTCATGGAAGAACTTGGGGGGCTGCAGCAAAGAGAGGGTGATGGAGCCTTGCCCCCTGGCTATTCTGACATAGCCTGAGTCCCCATTCCGTCTGAGAGATGTCTTCCTTATCTCTTGCTTCCTGGTCTTAATCCACTTAAGTCTGAAACTATGAGGGAGGGCAGTGCAGCCCTGTGCTGGCCAGAGTGGCTCCCCGGGTGATAGGGCGTAAGAAAGAATTCGTAAAGTCCTGTGAGACCTGCTGTGCTAAGAGTGCTCTCATTTAAATGATAAGGGTCCGAGCAAGAAGTGAGTTTGTTCCTCAAAGTTTCATTGCTCTTTAGCTATCTGTCCCTGACTCAAAATAGGCCCTCAGAGTTCTTTGTACTTACCTATTTTTTGATCCTTACTGCCTGACAATGATTAATGAGCCTGTATTCCTGTGCAAAATGACCCAATAAAAGCCCATTGAAGAAGAGGCTCTTGGCCCTTCTCCTTTGAGAGATTAGCCACCTTTCCTACCCAAGCAGATCATGTCTTGGTAGTTTTATTCTCACCCATGACTGATGGATGGGGCTCTACGGGCGGAGCCCCTCCACACTTCCTCACTGGAATACTATCTTCTCAAGGATGAAAATTATACAGTATGTACTTTTGTGGTTTTCTTTTTTTAAAAAAGATTTTATTTATTTTTAGAGAGAGGGGAAGGGAAAGAAACAACAATGTGTAGTTGCTTCTCACGAGCCCCCTCCTTGGGACCTAGCCCTGCAACCCAGGCATGTGCCCTGACTGGGAACTGAACCAGCGACCTGAGCCACACAAATCAGGGCTACTTTTGCATTTTTCATACACACAAACCACAGTTTGTTTAATTCCGAAACCAGGAGGACTTGGGTTTTCAGTTCCAGGCCACCAGCAACAAAGCCGCTGTACGCCTCCCGTTCGGGGGCCATGTGCGCAGACGTGAGCATGTGCCGAGTCTCTGGCTCTCTCTGTGTTGGGCGCCCAGCAGCGCAGCTGTGGGTCGCACCAGAGTCGCATGTGTAGTTAGTTCTGCAAGAAACTACCAAGCCGTTTCCAGGGGCGGCTGCACCCTGGTACATTTCTACCATTGGCAAGCTCACAACCCCTGTGCTTACACGGGAGCCCCTCCCACTGTGGGGGTGCTGATCCCGTCAGGAGTGGGCTGTTTCTGTAATAGGGTGCAGCCAAGGGGGGGG